>RWGY01000022.1:0-55359 GCA_007726485.1 Eragrostis curvula
GCTGACATGTGGGCCAGCTGGGGCCGGGGGCCCCGGGCCTTCACTGTTCTGTGGACCGAGCCTGCGCGAGCGTGTGGTGCACGTGGGACGCGTGCACCACGCGTGCGCGCCACGCGGTGGGGCGTGCCGACACGGCGCCGAAGTGGCTGCCACGCGGACGCCACGCGGCTCGACGCGGTGCGGTAGCTCCGGCGCGGCGGAGGCGGGGGAAAAAGTTCCCGCCTCGCCGGAAAGCTCGCCGTCGCACGCTACGAAGGTCGGAGAGGGGTACGGAATGGGGCTCGTGCGCTGCTCGCGATGGCGGACCGTGTGGGGGAGCATGTTGTCGTGGACGACGGCCGGAGCGGCGGTGCGACGCTGCCGGAGGGTGGCGGCGCGTCGGTGCGTGTGGTGAGGTGCGCGCGCAAGCGCGCGGGCACGAGTTTGTGAAGGGGAGAGGGTGCGCGTTCGTGCAGTGAAGGTGTGGGGGTGCTCGGCGATGTCCGGGAGTGCTCCACGGCGGCCGGCGTTGGAGAGGAAAAGGAGGCGGCGGTGGCGCACGGTGGGAGCTAGGCTGCAGTGCGCGAGGAGGGAGAAGGAGGGGTGCAAAAGAGAGAGTGGGGAGTGGAGGTGCTCACCTCGGGTCCGGTGAGAGCGGGGAACGTCGGGAGGCGGCGGAATCGCTCGCCGGAGCTGGAGAAGAGGGAGAGAAAGCTGGAGCTGGGTTGGCTGGTGCGCGAGAGGGAAAAGGATGAATGTGAGCAGAAGAAGAAGAAGATGGCCGGTGCGCCGCTTTTAAAGCTGCGCGAAGGCGGTGGAGAGCCGGGAAAATATCCCGCGGCTGCCGGGATATTTCACCGGAGCTCCGCGGCGTGCGGTGCGAGGTGTGGGGGACGGGCGAGCTAGCGGCCACGCGGCGTGGAGGAAGATGGGGGTCCCGGGCGCGGTGTGAAGGGGCTGCGCGTCGTCTTGACGCTACCGCGGCGTGGAGCTCGAGCTCGCCGCGTTTAATGGCGGGTAGGGTTACGGCGAGAAAATGGGGGGTGAGGGGCCCGGACAGGGGAGAGGAAGGAATGACGCGTGCGCTGCGTGGGAGAAAAGGGAATGGAGCACGGCGGCGGGGCAGTAATGCCCGTGCCTCGCGCCGGCCGGTCGGGCGGCGGCGGCGGCGCGAGGTTGACGATGGGCACGGGCCCACTCGTCAGCGGCTCACGGTGGCCGGATGGGCCGGGCGACGCTGGGCCGCGGCGCGCGGACGGCCCAGAGGCCGGGCGCGGGGAAGAAAAGGGAGCTGGGCCGCGCGCAGAAAAAGGAAAGGAGCGGCCCGTCAAGCAGAAAAAGGCTTTACCATTTTTGGTTTTGGAATTTGAATGAATTTCAAAGGGATTTGAATTTGAATTTGAGTTTGGACTTCAACACTCACCCAAACAGTTAAATAAAGACAATAAGAGGCAAAATGCACATGATGGCTTCATGCATGTTTTTAATTTCGAGAAAATTTAATTGAGCCCTATTTTTGATCTAATCCATTTCTATTATTTGAAAATTTTTGAAAAGCCCCAATTTTAGGTTCATCGAAGTGAGCAAAATTTACGGGTGCTACATCACCCTCAAACAGATGGACAAACCGAAAGAGTTAATCAAATCCTCGAAGATATGCTTAGAGCATGTGTACTGGCATATGGAAAGGATTGGGAGAAAAGTCTATCTTTCGCAAAGTTCTCCTACAATAATAGTTACCAGGCCAGCATACAAATGTCACCATTCGAAGCTTTGTATGGCAGGAAATGCAGAACCCCTCTGATGTGGTCGGAGGTCGGAGAACGATCTTTCTTCGGCCCAGCCATCATCAGAGACGCAGAAGAGAAGATAGCTCTGGTAAGAGAGAATCTAAAGGCAGCCCAGAGCAGGCAGAAAAGCTACGCCGATACACGACGTAGAGATTTAAGCTTCGAGGAAGGAGATTATGTATACCTCAAAGTATCCCCGATACGAGGTACTCGGAGATTCCAAATCAAGGGAAAGTTGGCACCAAGGTACATTGGACCTTTCAAGGTACTCAAAAGAATTGGTGCTGTGGCTTATCGCCTCGAGTTACCCGAGGAAATGTCGGACATCCACAATGTTTTCCATGTCTCGCAATTAAAGAAGTGTCTGAGAGTTCCAGAGGAAGTAGTACCTCCGGAAGTAATGGATCTCCAACCAGATCTTCGATATCAGGAAAGGCCTATCAAAATTTTGGATATTGCAACTCGGCTAACAAGAAGGAATGCAATACGGTTTTGCCGAGTGCAATGGAGTAATCACACAGAGGCAGAGGCCACGTGGGAAAGAGAAGATGACCTAAAGAAAGAGTTCCCCTATCTGTTCGAAAGCGAGTAGAAATCTCGAGGACGAGATTCTGTTTAAGTGGGGTAGGTCTGTAGCACCCTCAATTTGTGCTCATTTAAAAATCCTTAAAATTTGACCCTTTTAAAAAAATTTCAACTAAAAGCAATTTCTCTAGATTAAGTTAGAACCAAAAATAAAATTTTTTGGATTTTAAAACCTGCACAAAGTCCACCATGTGCATTTTTGTATTTTATTGCTTTTATTTTAAGTGTTTGTTTGGGTTTTGTCTTTGTCCGAATTTGAATTGCCTTCGAATTCAAATTCTAAAATTGTTTGAAACCAAAAACCATCTCCAAACCGTGTTGGGCCAATTTCAGCCGGCCCATTTTCCTTCCCCCTTTTTCCTTTTCATTTTTCCTTCCCCGCGCTCAGCCCGTCGCGGCCCAGTCTCACCCCGGCCCATCTCCTCTTCCCTGTGACGCTGACTGGTGGGCCCCGCCGCGTCGTCTTCCTCCAGGCGTCGCCGGCGTGAATCGCGCCGCTGCCCATATCGCGCTGCCGGACTTCGCCGCTCCGTCACCTCCGCGCCACAGGAGTCGTACTCGCCGCTCACGTGAGCCACACCGGTTCCTCCCCGACCCGTCTCGTCGCACAGCGCCGCCCGGCCAACCTAACCCTAAACTCCGGCGAGCCCCATCCCTACCTGCCCCGTGACGTCGCGCTCAGCTCCGCCCTGTCTCGTCGCGAGCTCTGCAGCCACGCCGTGCCCACTCCGCGCTCGCGTCATCGCCCTGCACCACCTCGCCTCGTCGCATCGGCGTCAATCCGGCGAGAAAATATCTCGCCGGAGCCGGAGATTTTTCTCCGCGCGCGCACCGCCTCCGCGCGGCTATAAGAGACGCTGAGCTCTCTCTCTCTCTCTTCTCCGCCATTCCACTCTCACCCTCGCTCCACCGCGCGCACATCCGAGCCCTTCCCTCTCTTTTCCCCATCTCCGTCGAAACTCCGACGAGCATCCCCGCCGCCCTCCGTCGCTTCCCGCTCCAATCCAGCGCGAGGTGAGCACCACCACTCCTTGCTCTTCCTTCCGCGCCCTCTCTTCTCCTTCCCCGAGCACCCTAAGCTAGCCCGCATCGAGCGCGGCCGCTCCGCCGCCCCCATCTCCCTCTCCGGCCGCCGCAGAACCCTCCCCGGCCTCGTCGAGGCCACGCGCAGCACACACGCGCTCACGTGCATGTTCACGCGCCCTCGTAGCCGCTCTCCCGCACGCGCACATCCTCTTCTCCGCGCGCGCCCGAGCGCCGCCCGTCTCCGGCGAGCTCGCAGCGCAGCTTTAGCTCCTGCCTTCGTCACCGTCACGCGCTTCCAGGACCGCCGTCGCACGGCGCGTCCGCAGCCACCCTCCGCGTCCCGCTCCGGCCACCACAGCCCCACCGGTGAGCACTCCGGCGCCGCGCCGCCGCGCCTTGTCGGCGCCACGCGGTCGCCCGACGTGGCCGCCACGTCGGCAGCGTGGGCCCGTTGACCCCAAGTCGCCTGCCCCCGTGGCGCACGCGGTGCACCGTGCACCCCTCTCTCGTGCACCCGTGGTCCACCGCTCCATGGACCCGGCTCACCAAACAGTAGCGCACGGACCCCGCTGGGCCCTTTGGCCCACCGGTCAGTGAGGCAATCTCGCTGGGAATTGCTAAGCGCACCCAGATGTTGTACACAGAAAACATTTTCGACCACATTTCCAATAGCAGAAAAATCCCAATAAATTCCCAAAAATCCTATATTCCTTTCTACCCATTTTGCAACCTTTGAACACCTCTGGAAAATTAGGATGTTGATTATACTCAATTAAGTTGATCAAATCCTAATCAATTTCCTTTCTTTTTCATTCGAAAATTCATAACTAATTCATCTTAACTCCGAATCCAGAAATTCTTTCGCCTAATTTCTTCTAAAATCCTTCTCTACTTGTCTACGCCAAAGCCATCTCTATTTTCTGTTTATTTGGGATTTTATTTTATTTAATGATTGTTAATTGTTTGAGCGGTAGATTTGTTCGTCTTTTATTTACTTTTGATCGTTAGATAATCAAACGTTCGAAGAAGAGCACGAGGATCCCGACTATGAGGAAGGACTAGAGGAAGAAGACTTCGAAGGCAAGTCCTAACCCCTTGATCATATTGCGCCTATGTTTGCAAATAATCCTATTTAGAGCCTGATTTCAAATAAACATGCATAATATTTTATAAATGATTTAAATGCTTAGTATGTCCTAAGTAATTGTTGTTTGCCTCACCTTGATATTGCTTATACCCTAATCTCCTTGTTAACCCTAGGTCCCAACATCATTAATATTTAATGATTTATTGGATGAAAATGCTGCTTAGGACTTTATTACACTGTGTATATAATGAATCTTGCTACACATGTTTTTGGTGTTAAAATGGGTCAGTGCTTGGTGGTGTGCGTAAATGTGAACTTGGGTGGGAGTAGTGATGTTATGCAACCCATAGTGGGGGTTTGTTTTGGCGGGACCAGGCGAGGTAGTCCTCAGTGGGGAGGCTATCTCTGGGACGCCTTCCTCGTGAGGAATGGCTATTGAAGATGCCTGGTTCGGTCGTATAAGGACCGGTTCATGTGCCGCCTTGCTTAGCACCCATCGTGCAACCACATGCCTTGTATGGGAAAGGTTTGGAACCACACCCTACTATAGTGTCACCCGGTACCCACCAGGAGGCGGGAGTCGCAGCGGAAGCCAGGAGAAGACCTAACGAGATTGGCGTTAGCGTCCGGCGGATGGTGATGGCCTGTGGCCCTTATTCCTATGGTGAATGGATGCCCCTGGTTGTGGATTTTCCGTGGTGGTGCTGTGGTGACACCAAGTAGGTACGGAACCATTAGTATGCCAGTCCAAACCATGACGATGGCAAAGGCTGGTATACCTTGTGGGTAAAGTGCACAACCTCTGCAGAGTGTCGAATCTATCCGGATAGCCGTGTTCCACGGCATTGGACAATTGCGAAAGCAATGGCCACACAATTGATTAGATTTTCCTGTGTGAGTGATCCTTGGCGTGTGTGTTTTTGGAAAACGCCGGTGTGGAGCCGTGTGCTGGTTGTCTGCCAGCGTTAAAACTTGGGAACTGGCGGGATGGATGCATCTCCCCCAGGGCCAACCAACCCCACTAAACTCCAAATCTTACTTGACTTAGTTTGCAAAGCAGTTTTGCTTTTCAAACCAACCCTTGCACAAAAAGTGGCTTTTCGGCCGATATATCACACCCCAGCCTTATCCTTGATCTCTCCCTTGCATGCTATTAACCCTTGTGTTAGGACTTGTTGAGTACCTTATGTACTCACTCTTGCTTCAATCATTCAGAGGAAGAACCAGAATATGACTTCCAAGGTGATGGCGATGATGAGTAGGGTTTCCGTCCGCGCGCAAGTCTGCCTGTAGAGTGGACCCCGCTTCAGTCTTCCGTTGCAGTAGCTCTAGTGAAGTGTCACTGTCCTCAGTGACGCACAAGTGTGGTGGTTGTGCCGTGTTGTAATAAGGCTTTTAGCCATTGTACAAAGACCTTTTGTAATATAAAGGCTTGTAATGAGACTTGGTAATATTGTTAATGGTATGACTCTGAGATGCCATTCTGTAAAAGTGTCGTATCAGCTACTGATCCAGGGACTGATACGGTAAGCACTAGTGCCTCAGAAATGGGGTACGACAAACACGTGGTCGAGATCTGCCAAATTGTGAAGAAATTTGATCCAGCCTTCAATGTTGGGTCTGCTGATGGGCAAATGCCAGGCCGTGCCACCGTCGTCGGCGAGTTCGCCTCGACCAGATGCAGCAGGTACCGAACTATGGCCTGTTAGATAATCTTGTTGATTTGCATTATTAGGAACATATTTAGTTTCTGTGCATATCAGTTTGTAATAGGCTAGTCCATGTGAGAAGAGTGGATGCTGTATGGCGTTGTGGCAAATCAGAAGTGAGTCGTGAGCTGATCGCCGGCCAGGAGGTGAGTGCATGCAGGAGTTCATGGGATCAGCCATGCAGGGAAATGTGGCCAAGTCGTGGAGCATATCCAGAAGAGGGAAGCGGTCCGGCCATGTTGTTTGTTGAGGCATGCATGCAGATGAGCGTGGCCAACATTTCTGGAGAGATTGCCGCGTTGGTTAAGTGCCATGCATGTAGTTAGAGTAGGGGCTAATTAAGCTAGTTGTGATCCGATTCTTGCGGAGTTGAGCAGTCGCAAGGAACGGCCACGCCGGTTTGTTTAGCCAGGGTGTGTCTTTAAATACTACTCCATGTAACCATTTTTAGTTGTTGAGAAACAAGAGAAAAGGCACAAGTGTTGTGCCGTGCCAAAGGAGAGTCTCTGTGTGTTTCTCTTCCAGAGTTTCTGTCTTCTTCAGTTCGGTGTGTGTGCGTGGGTTCTGTATAGGTAGTTCCAACATGGCCTTGAGCGGGGCCCTCGAGGAGCAAGAGTCAGCGCGGAGGAGGCGAAGCACCGGAGCTACGGAGGTCGCTGGCGGAAGCGCGACTTGCCACGAGGCCCTGGTGGCGGCCCAAAAGGGCCGGAAGTGGGATCTAAATATTTACATGATACCTCCTATAATGGATCACGATTAATAGTTGTGATCCAAATAAATTACATTATGGCCCCTGGTTCTTCGCCACCTCCTCCCTCCCTCCCGGCGCCGGCAACCGGCGACACCGTCATCCCCACCTCAGTCCCGTCCGCAAACACGAAGCTCCACGCATCCATCCACGCTCAAGCCAGAGCACGGACCAGGCCTCTCGGCTTCGCTACTCTCTTACTGATTCGGCATCGCCGTATCCGATTCCGAGCAGGGACCAAGCCCCTCGGCTCCTGTGTTCTCCTCGTGATCAGCCGCGCAATGGAGCTCGTGCGGCAGGGCATGGCTGCCTCGCCTCTTCCTGGGGAACTTCATACTAACGTGGAGGGCTTTCAGTCGCTGCTTCCTGAGCTCTGTGCTGCTGGCCTGAAGTTAATCTGCCCGCTGGTAGCTCCGAAATAGGGGTGAAGCAGAGCCTTCCAAGAAGAAAGTTTTTTTTTCCTCGGGCCATCTTTCTTTGTTTTACAGCACTCTGCCTGATTTCTTAACGAATAGCGATTTAATTTCTCTTATAGCACCGATGAATAATGTATTGTGTGAGAAGTTTCAATATTCAGAACAGAAAGGCACATCACATTTGGAAGACGTGGAGCTGAGTTTCATTTTCACGCACCATTTTCAGTACATCACAGCTTTATGCTACCAGTGAACCCATACTTAAGGCTACCGGTGCTACTTACGGACATTCTTCCAACGCAGATGGTGTAGGGAGTCTGGAAAATGAACTTCCAGAGCACCGCGCCTTTTGAAAAGTGATTAAGAAACTGATTCTGCAAGATTTTTTTTCCGAAAGGAGGCAGGAGGGCTGCCCATACATTAAGTAGAGAGTGAAGTAACAGAGGTTACAAAATGTGGGTTACATCAAGATAAAAGAAAGCTTAAAAGTAAAATAATCGCAAGTCCGGGTCTATATATATAGGCAGAGAAAGGACTGAGTAACGTGCATTCGCTACCAAAACACACAGACACAGAGCAGGTATGGAGGAGGTGTCTACGCCTGAAAACCATACACTAACAGTGAACCACGGATTGATGCCGTCACTGATGTTAGACCATTCAGCTGATCTACACTTTGCAAAGTACTACGTCATCCATTGGGCTACTTAAAGGGGTCTGCTTCTTAGGGTCATATAATCATTTCAGCTTCCTCCAACATCTCAATCTTACGCTTTCACTGTATCGTTCGGCCTTAACGGGAGACGGTGGAGAAACAGCTGTGCTTGTTTCGTGGCATTCTAGGGTCAGCATGGTTTGGGACTCCATTTCGTGTCTGGAAATGGCTAGAGCTTAGGGCACGAAAGAACTGAACTTTGACTTCTGTGAATTCTAATCACGTTGTGTTGAATTGGAAACTATGGTATGTACTATGGACAACTTTGAATCGAAGTCATTGCATTGAACTCGATTTTTGAAATAGATATGAAGATTAGTAATAGTAGTGATAAAACAGAGTCATGTAACAGTGACAATAAAGTGTACAAGCAGAGTCACAACAGTCAACATACAACAGGCAAAGGGCCTCTGGTTGAATTGGCTAGAGGAACCCAGTGGCACTCCTCATGTTCTGGGTTCGACTCCCCGTGGGAGCGAATTTCAGGCTGAGGTTAAAAAAATCCCCTCGTCTTTCCCATGGCCAAAGCACAGTTCTAAGGTCCGGCCTGGTCGTGGTCGTCTCACATGGGCTACGGTGCCGTTGTGTAAGGGTGGAGCAGAGGTTCGGAGTTTTCTGGATTTGTGTGAGAGGATCTTCTCCTCCCCAATAGAAAGCCCGAGGTCCGTCATAACACCCCCCCCCCCCCCCTCCCCCCCGCAGGTCCAGTTTTTTTTAGTTTGGCATAGGAACGAACGAAAGATAGGCATCTTTTGTCCATGACCCAATAATCATACTCATTACCTGATAACTACGCAGATGAAAGGCGCTAAAATCGTTAGACTGCAGAGGAAACAAGTGAAATTAAATATGATGGAGAGAGGTGGACTAGCTTGTGCTGATGGTCAACAAATCGGAAACAACTGTCGCCTAAAAAATGATTTACAAAAATCCTGCTGCAGCAGAGCTCGATTGCTTTCCCAAACTAACTCAATTTCTCAAGTTCTTTGTAAAGTTTCTGTCAACAGAAAAACCTTAGTTCAAATTATTTATAAGAAACCAATATGTAGAAAGATCTATGAGAGCTAGAGAACACAACGGTGATTTTCAGCAACTTCTTGCACAACTCTATAGTGCATAGAGGTCTTACATACATCACAGAGGATTATAACTTGCTAAAGAATATTAAACGTTCTTTGTAGAGTTCGCATCACGATTGTGATGATCTTGAGAGCCCTGCTATGGCATGGAGTAATTTTGGCATGGGTGGCATATCAATCTCAAACCTACCCTCAAGAAACTGGACCACTTCATTCATTGTGGGTCGATCAAACTCATTATCTTGGATACACCAGCATGCGACCTTGTAAAACCTCTCAGCCTCCGCTAGTTTGACACTGCCATGCAATGTTTCATCTACAAGGCTGGCAATATCTCCATGAAGAAGCTTATGTGCAACTTGCACAGGAAAAACGATTGCATGATCATCATCACTGGATACATTTCTATCACAATTCCTTCTTCCTGATATAATCTCTAGCAACACCATCCCGTAGCTATAAACATCAACTTTTGATGTTATAGCTGTTCCACTAATCCATTCGGGAGCAAGATATCCAATAGTTCCCCGCATGGTGGTCACAACACGGCTGAAATCCCTCCCTAGAAACTTCGCCATTCCAAAATCAGCAATTTTAGGAACAAAGGAAGCATCAAGAAGTATGTTTTGTGGTTTGATATCACAATGTATGATGCAGTCTCGACAGCCATGGTGCAAGTACGCTAGCCCTCTAGCAACTCCAAGAGCTATTTGGCATCTTATTTCCCAACCCAAATATGTGTTGCTACTCTGGAATAGGTGGGCATCAAGGGAATGGTTTGGCATGTATTCATATACAAGTAGCCTCCTGTCACCTTTGCAGCAAAAACCAATGAGTTTAACCAAATTGATATGTTGTATAATTCCAATTGAACTCACTTCGGCCCTGAATTCCTTATCTCCTTGGCGCGCACCATCTAATCGCTTCACTGCAATAGGAGTAGAGTCAGTGAGGTAGCCTTTAAACACAGAGCCAAAACTGCCTCCGCCTAGCTTTTCTGAAAAACTTTTAGTTGCTCGCTGCAGATCAATATATTTGTATGAAATGATCCCAACACCACCCTGATCGTTTTCCACTTTGTGACTAGATAACTTCCCTTTTCTACTCTTCAAAGTCACTATTAGAAGTATTGAACCCATAAAGGCAACGCTTGCACCAATGGCAACACCAAGGATCTTGCCTCTGCCCCTTTTGGTTTTCCAGCTCTGCACCTCTTTTGCAGCAAGGCGAAGAAAAAGAATTTGTCCATTATTATTATCTGTGGCTACATTAAGCAAGTGCTCATACCAAATAGAGCAACCACCTACTCCATAAGAATATGCAGAGCAAGAGCAGTTACTCAAGCATATTTGTTCACATTCATCCGCATTTGATGCATTTAGTATACCTTTTCCATTGGGGGGCAACCTAATCCCTGTCATAGAGTAGAATTTATCTGCCATTCCTATCTTGTTTTTGCTGTCTCCACCACAGTTCAATGGTGTGTTTCTAATGCACCCCCCTGATGTGTCTTCTAGCTCTCAATCCTCACGTGACTTAATAGAGAACCCCTTCATGCACTTGCATAATGAATCACCATTATCACTACAGATTGAGAAAGGTCCACAGGTAGCATAAATGTCACATTTATCTTTTGGTAGGGTTCCAAGCGCCACCCAATTCTGCCCGGACCATGTGCGCATCATTCTCTGACCAGAAACACCCAACACATTGACCGTGATCATATTCTCGTCTAATATATTGTAGATGAAGTAAGCTTCTTGGTCGTTCTTGAAATATGTGTAATTGCACACAGAGGAACCTGCAGCCATCTCCGGTTCCGAACTGAAGAATCTACCATTCCACTTCCCGGAAGACCAATACACTACAGATGAATTCCACAACTGTACGCCAATCCCGTCGGCGTTAATTCCTGATGAGTATAATCCTGAACCTTGATCAATTGAATTCTTCTTGGAAACTAAACGACGGTTCAGACCAGTGATTTTGTTCCAGCCTATTTTTGCACCTGATAGAGCAGTGTCTGACTGTCTGTTGGATAGTCGAAGCTTTCCCAGAATGTGTGTGAAGAGTTGGAGGAGCTTCGTAGAACAAGATTTCCATTGTTCAAGAGTGTAAGGACGGTGTCATTGGTTGTGATGTTGGCCTGGGTAGACCAGATGATGGTGTTATGGGCTAAGATGATCAAGTGGCCATCACCAGAAATCATGAGCTCCGGTGAAGCTTGGCCGGAGATTGGTTTGTCCCTGTTTGCGGTCCAAACCGGTGTCAGCTCGGGGACTTTGTTGAACCATATGCCAAGGTATGTCCTGTTGCGGGCCTTCATCTCGATTTGGAAGAAGCCCATCGCGAACTTGCCATTTGTGGAGACAAGTCTATCGTTGCCGGCTAGTACATGGCCGTGTGAGAGTGTGTCCATGGCTGCAGAGCATGGGAAAAAATGTTGGGAGGAAACGAGCCCGAGAAAGGCGAAGAGGAGGAGGTGAATGGTGAGAGAAATGGAAGAACTGATATCAGTTGGAGAAGTTGTTGGCAGGGCCGGTCCTGAGGGGAGGCCAGCGGGGCAGCCGCCTTGGGCCCCTGAATCTGAAGGGCCCCACCCCAGGGATACGTATAGAAAGCTTTGAACAGGCTCCCATGGCCTTTATTTAGCAAAAACTCAAACGAATGAGGCCATCACGGTCAGTAGCCCAGCAGGCCCATCACGAAGCTTTGGTTGCCTTGCCTACTTGCATGCAGCATGACTCCTGCCTCCTGGTTTAACCCATACGGCAATAGCGATTGGGGCAACTGAACAGGTGCCTCCATTGGCAATCGCTGAATCGCAGCTTTGCGGCGTGCACGCACGGCGCAAGTCGCCGCAACCGCTGATCAACGACGATCGCCGTGGTTTTTCGCCCGCACTGCTGCTGCATGCAGACGGCAGTATCCTGTGCGCTAGCAGCCTGCACTCTTCGTGTCGCGCTGAACAGGGTATGTATCCTAATTCATACGCCCCAAGTTCCTAAAGGCGTGAAGGCTTAATTGATTTGATATTATCTCTGAATTAAGGGCTATGACTTATGAGAGGTTAGATCAATATCTGCTATGGATATGTTTTAGTACGTCACGAAGTTGGATTGTTATCCTAACACCTCTACTGTATATTGGATCTTATCTACTGTGACGGTGGCATCAACTGAAAAAACTTTTCAAAGTTGTTGAACAATTATTTAAGGTCTACAATGTCTCAAGAATGGATGAACGGTTTGGCCACTTTATGCATTGAGAAAAAATTGTTGGACGAGATTGAAATCGTACCATTATCATTGACTTCGCATCTAAAAATGTTAGAAGAAACTTTTAAAATAATGTATGCAAACCATTTTATATTTTTATGTCTTTTGAATATGCTGTTTTTTATTGGCGTTAGAAACTTATATGTGTGTGTACTTATATAGAGGGCCCCAGACATCTAGATTCGCCCCGGGCCCCCAAAATCTCAGGACCGGCCCTGGTTGTTGGAGATTGCTGGTAGTAGCGATATGAGTATGAGTGCTGCCACTGGCTTTAAAGATTTGGAAACATGATGACCGGAAACGAGGGTCACGACTCAAAGAGTGTGCATCGGTAGCAGGATTCCAGGCATGATATTGACCTATCATTGGAGACGCACTGGCGTGCCTGATGAGTGGCGACTTCAGAGGCCATCTTGGTTGAAGTTTGGGGGCCGTCGCGGTCCATGAAACGCGATTGATGTCGACAGGACTGCAATTATTTTCTAGAGAATGCTACAAGCACTATGGATGACTGGAAAAAGAAGACTAATGCATAGCTGCAAGTTACAAAACTACAATTTCGAAGAAGCTGAACAAAGCTGTGCACTCCCTGTCCAAAAGTTTGCTAAGCGGTCCAGATACGCTATGAAACCGTGAACAGTAGAGGCAACTGTCGAAATCAGCTCTGATGGAGATAGAGGCGGACAGGCGCTAAATTTCAATAATCTCCGGAGGTTCGGGCTCTAGCTAGCTGGTTGAAAAATGAATCTCTACTCTGGTGTAATGGTTGTTTTCAGAACAAGTCTTTTTGACTGAATTTTAAACTCAAACCAAAGGGTGTAATCTAGACAGCCAGAAGGTTCTGTATATATACAATTCATCTAACTTTTTTGCGCAAGTCTAAGTCAACTTTCTTGACGATTAGATTAACGTGGGAATAGATGTATTGCTTGACTGACGTTGATGTAATTAACTGACCAAAGACGTGGCTTTTTTTGTGAAAGACCAAAGCCGTGGCATTTCTCACGGAAAAGAACACACCTTACAAATAGACAACACTGACGTCTTATTCTACTAGTTTGAAAATCAATTTTGTGAAACTTTGACTGCCATCAAATGTTCTAGATCAGTTTGAATCTTAGGAAAGTGTCCAAATAGGCAACTTCCTCGCATGGGCGCTGCTATCATCCTGGCGCTCGGTCTGAATTGAATATCCTAGTGCAACAATTCGGTCTGCTTGGAACAAAGCTCTCTCACCAACGGATCATAGTCCCTTGACAATAGACTCGAGGCCCAGAGCCAACAGAAAAATAGAGATACACAACAAATATTTATCTCATTTCCTCTCAATTTGTGCAACATTTCAGATCCATCTGAAAAATTGCAGCCGTACATATCATTCTCTGCTTCCATTTCATTGCATTATTGAAATTCTTTACTTAGAGACATGCACAAAGAGCAGGCTGGTTCCAATGTATATGACGTGGCCTACGCATGAGAACATCTGGGGGTCAGCTGAATCGGGCTGTATCTAGTCAGGTGATGATCTCAGGTTCCACCAACATCAGTTACATCACTCTTCTATGCTCTTTCTCTCTGGAAACATGCCGCCAGTCATACAGGGGTGGTTAGAACGTGATGCCAAAGATCAATATAAAAGGCACCCGAACAAAAGAGGAAAAGCTGGCTCATTAGTGAAGTTTTTACTCCATATCTTGGACAGTGAAACTCTTAAGGTGTCAGGTGCGCAGGTGTTCAGAGGAGTCTAATTGCAATTGCTAGTTAATAGAATTTAAAACTTATGTATTTGACATCTTTAGATGTCATGCACAAATTCAAAGGTACCTGACACATAATTTCAAAATCCACCCATAGTCCCTTTAAATTTAAATTACACCGGTGGTACAACAACTTGTGAGGTGGGTGTGTTTTAGTCACATAACTTGAAAATTGCTCAATTGGATCACACAACTTGTTATGGAGGTGCAAATGAAGTCATAAACTTAAGATTCATTATAGGATAAGTTCGTATGGAGCAAAAAAAATAATAAAGATTCAATGCCTATTAAAAAATATATATTTTCATAATACATATTTCACGTGTCATATGAAAAAATCACTTGTTTTCTTCCTACACTTGTCAATTCTGTTGAATTCATTTTTATCAATGCAACTGCTCTAACGAAATCAGATTCTTCATTACCGCTACCATTACCTCATAAGTCACACCATATATGTCGATGTTACATCATTTTGCTTACATGATGGTTGTTCGTTGCGCTCATATAATCAAAATATGTTGTTGGCGTATGCTTTGTGACTTCGTTTGCACCACAATAACAAGTTGTGTGACTCAATTGAGCAATTTTCAAGTTATATGACTAAATTGCACTCACCTCACAAGTTGTGGCACCACCAATGCAATTCACTCTTGTTTCTATCTAGTATGTACCTGACACCCTAAGACTTGCTCACGGCAAAGCCACTTCAGCTTCCACCAACACCTCAATTATTTTCTCTCAACCAGTAGTCCATATTGAAGCAGATTAAAAAAAAAATAACCTCTTCCCATCACATCTTTGAGCTCTGCATAACCAAAATGCCATAACATAATTAGGCCAGAGTCTCAATTTGAGTAATCTAAGTTTTCGAAGGATAGATAAGTGCCAGTCTCTCCTGCATTGGAATATCTCTGCTACCTCTTAACAGTCCCAGCGACAAGACGCACCTCTATATATTGCCACTCCCTGTGTCCAAGACGGCAAGACTCCAAGTACAGCATGGCATTATATCAGCGTGCATTTGCCTGCAAAAGCATGCCAAGCTAGCCTTACTTGCTTCCTGGAGGCATCGGCATGACTAGTGCCAAAACTCTGCAATAGACTAGAGAATGACATTGTCGTTGTCGACAGAACAAGAATGCATCAGTAACAGCCACGATTAGGAAATGTAAAATTGATGGATCTGGATCAGGAACTCATGCCAACTGCGGGGCTTTACCCGTCGCGAAGAAGAGGAACGTAGATTGAATAGGTTGCCACCCCTGTCCACTTTGCAGTGGGGGGACGCATGGCGACGGAGCTATCCCTTGTCAGCAGAGGCGCTGTCACCGACCTCGGCGTCTGCCATGGCACCCGATCAGATTTTACACACGGACGCCTACGAAAGATCGTATTTTCTTAATCATGACCCAGATATTTCCAAAATATCCTCTAGCACCAACCATCCTTCTTCTTTGTTGCTCTCCTCTTGGTAAGTCGTCGCTGCATTCGAGCCGGTCCAGGGGCCGCGGAACAGAGCTCACGCGACCAGGCATCGTCTCCTCCTTGATTTTAGGGCGGAAGTCTTTAACGCCAGCAGTCAGTGCCTGCTACCTCTGCCATGATAGGTCACGCTGCGTTCCTGACAATCTTTTCACAAACCGGCTATCAACTACTTGCAATAATCTCTGAATGGAGATCTATAGTGTAACAGTTGATACCATGATCTTTTTGTTGGGCTCTTCCCATTTCATCACAAAAAGAAGAGTATTGGCACGTGTATCTCTATGTGCTACAAACAGGCATGCTTAGGGGTGGCTAACGAGCCAGCTCGGCTTATTAAAGCTCGGCTCATTAAAGCTCGTTCCGATCGATAACAAGCCGAGCTAGTTCGGCTTGTTTAGACTAACGAGCTAAAATAGAAGTTCGGCTTGGCTCATTTATAAAAATCGAGCTGGCTCATTAGGCTCATGAGTCAATTATATTAAAACTTTAATGACAAAAACATAGGTGATTTTAAGTTTTTCTAATTATTAGCATTTGTCAATAATACAAAAATCATAATATAAACACAATATTGCAGAAAAAATATCAATCTAAGTTGACAAAGATGGAAATAAATTAAATAAAAAAAAACACAATCCAACATTGAACATGATTTTTTATCTATAGTGAACTTGATTTATTTATTAGATGATAAATTGAGCTTCACCTAACATAAAAACTACAATCTTAGATTACCTGGTAAGGAAAGTAGTGGTTGTCATTGCATGTGTTCATCAGGTCGTCATGCCATGGCAGCGCACAAGCTGAGCTTTGGGTTTTCTGAATGGTGGCCAATCAAGAGAAACTGATGGTGACAGGGCAGGGCACGATCTATGCATGCAGGACGGGTGTGGGATGCAAAATCAAATTTCATAGGGCACGGCAGATGGAGCGTGGGAAAGATGAAGAACCATATGGAATATAAATGGTGATGATCAGTTTATTCTATAGGGCACGCATGGAATCAGACGAATAAAGGATGAGTATGTAGTATGTGTTGTATGCGTGTAAAGAGGATGGCTGGTGCTGGCGACGGACATGTAAAAACGAAATTATAGCAACGAGTGTGTTCAATGAGATCGCTGTGTTTTGGCGTTCATCACCGGACCAGCACTGAATTAACCGATGTTTTCTCAAGTTGTGAGATCTTTATGATGGGTTGGACCTGGACTTCATACCTAAAAGTTAGAGACTGTGGTGTACCCTGCACATTCTGAAGTTTCTTCATGCTCTTTTTTTTCCGGAATACGATGTCGCTTACGCCTGCAGTGCGGGCCTCACCTTACAATAGCAAGTCTTACGTTTTCGTCCTCGCTTCTCGTAAAAAGGTTAACCCGGTTACTACTGCATCCCGAACTGGGTATTTAACTTGGTCATGCTCTACCTTGCTAAGCAACATACGTGGGACTATTCTGCTGGCTACAACCAGCCAGAACACCATCTTCTATCGGCCACATTCTACTATGGGCTTGGCCGGGCTTTCACACCGCCGCAAGGCAACGGGTTACGGCATCATGCTTTTGTACGTGGCGGTGGATGATGACCACCTTGCTGATGAAACACGTTGAATGAAGTAACTAAGTAGGACAGCGATTGACGAGGAGTCGGGCTTGCGTCGTTGCAAGGGATGATTTCGTTAACCAACCAACAGGCAACGGCAGCGAGTTTCTCGGAAGGACAACGCCGAGATTGCCGAGCAGCTCCGAGCTGACTGAGATCATATGGCCATGCTGAACAACACGGGTGCGGGTTTCTGGTTTCAGCGTCTCGCCGCCACGAGCTAGCGCTGAGTGCGATTGCATCGGCAACACGCCTGTAACCTGTTCGACGTTGGGGACTCGATGCCCATACCGGCGCTGGGCGGCCATGCTGTTTGCGCGTGACGAGAAGCATGTCAAAGAACGTTCCAGCACCTGCAGCAAGAGTTTGAGTCGCGCTGTTGTGGCAGTGTGTGTTTGGTGAGCGCGCGGCGCCGATCATTCTTGGGGTTCGAAAGACCCAACAAATTGAAGACAAGACAGCTCTGTCTCGTTGGCGTCGTGGGTGCGCAGCAGCAGTAGCAACGAAGCACGCCGACTCCGCCGCCGGCCGGAACGGCACGCGCGCGCCGCCGCCGTGGATAATGCCCGCGACCGCGCGCTCACTGGTTACCACGTGCTCCACCGTCACTCGACGCCCGCGAGCGCGCGCGTTCAAAGCGCCTTGATGATTGGAGGTCGTACATCCATGGAAGGTGCACGCTCGAGGTCTGCAGGAAGATGACAACGGCAGTGTACGGACGGAATCCCATGCGCGGTGGCTCCAGCCGTAAATGGATGGGAGCTAGTGGCGGCCGGGCGCGCGGCGGCGCTCTGGCGAGCCGCGGCGGGCAGAGGCTCGCGACCCCAGCCCAGTGGTAGTCGTTATTTGAAATAGCGATCCGGTGGTCGCTTTCCATTGACCACCCCCTGGTTAACGTCAGCGCGGTCACAGCGATCGGGTGGCCGGCTTTATATTTTGCAGGGCCCTGGGGCGAACACAATGTTGAGGCCCTCAAGGCTATGTAGATTTATACTTCACTCGGAATCTATACATGCAGATAATGGCAAGAAAATTAAACATCAAAACATAATCAAACTAATAATATTAATTTCTAATAGTTAATCATCAAGTAATTAAAATACTATAATCAAGATTCTTAAAGAAAAATAGAGCCAAATTTCATCGAATATGAAGGAAATACCGAACTTCCATCAGCGTCACTTGCATATAAACCTTGTTCACTGATGAAAGAAATAAATGCACGATTAATCTACGTACGAGCAGATCACTAAAACTTTCTTTAGTTAACTGGCATTATCTCAGTCCCAAATCACCAAAACAGCAACAGGAAAAATAAAAAGAATCTGCCCCTTTGCGGCAAGCCGACAACTGCTCCTGGATTAGTGGAGGCAAAAAAATCTGCAAAAGGTTTCAAACATTGATGATCGGCTCCTGAATCAAGAATTTTGATGATCAAAAAAGAAGAATCGCCCGTTGTTCCTTACGCGGAGAAGGCGAATGGCCGTGGCAGGGAATGACGATCGGCAGAAGTCGGGCAGCTGGACTAGAGCGATGCGGACTTGTAGTATTGGGCCAGCATTCAATCAATCGATGGCCCACCTGGTTTGTTTGGGCCTGGTTAGCTTCCGTGGCTTGCTTGGGCTTGTTTTGTTATTTAGGCCGCGTCATTGTAAACGGCTCAATTCTTGGCAGGCTGATTGTTGAAGTTGCATACATGTTCACAGATTTTTGGGGCCCCTACCTGGGCCGGGCCCTAGGCGGTCGCCCCTATTGCCCCGGCCCAGATCCGGCCCTGGATTCAGATTGTGCGGCTCCGATTAAGCGTCGCTGGGTGGCGTCTTCCTCGCGAGGTGTTGACGACGTGTCTCCGCCGAGGGTAAAAGCACGAGCAGAGTCGTCACGCTTGTGCAAATGAAATGGGCAGCTGGTCCCCGCGCCCGCACTGCACCTCGGAGGCGGCCGGGCAGAAGCCATGCCTTGAAGCTACGACGACGCCGGCGGCGTTCCCCGTCCTGGAACGCGCGTTCTTGGACAAGGTCGCAGCGGTGCCGCCGGGGAGGAGGCTGTTCGTTTCGCGCGCCGCGCCATGGCCTCTCGCACGATCGAGTTCGTGGTCTCGTTTGTTTCTAATTTTCTTCAACAGCCGGGCATGCAGCTTCCGAATCAGCACTGCCAAACCAGTAACTGCTGGCTGCGCATCCGGAGGCCGCGATGGCGTGTGCGGTGACAGCAGTACGCTGTGGCAAGGGCGCTTTGAACGACGACACCGTCATGGGGCCACTGCAGTGAAGGCGAGCGTGCCACGCGATCGCCCGGGTGGTGTGGTGTCTACGGTGCTACCCGCGGTGCCCACGGCGCCGATGCGAGACAAAACAGCCGCGACTTTGTTCGTCGCGTGGGCTTGCGGTGAAGAACCTACTCGGTTCGATGGCTTTGCGCTCTGATTTGAGGACAGTGGCCTCGGCTATTTCAGCTTCCTCCAACATCTCAACCATCTCTGTTTTCCTATCCATCTTTGCAAGCTTGGAGCTCATAAACTGGTTTTGCCTTGTGCACAACCCCACTAATTTCAACCTCGTCGGCTCGTCCTAATGCTTCATACTTCATGCAAACTGGAAAATAAAGGTTCACCAAGGAAACATTACAAAAAGAACTTTGCTTTGAATGCTCTCAGGCCTGAATGCTCTACGGCCGGGGTTATGTATTCTCTTCTAGTTCGTTTGGAGTTATGCAATGTATATAACTTTGTAACAAACCATAATAGGTATCTATATATATAAGCTGCTACTCTTGGGTTTGCCATGCAAACTAAAAGCATGACTAGCATACTATTTTGACTCTAATGTTAGACGCGAAGCAGCAACAGCATGTTTTCTACTAGTTCATCACACATTTCTTGTTCTGAAAGTTGGGCATCGGAAACATTCAAATGGTTGATGCATTTCCAACCAGAGTGTGTGCAACCATCTATTACTTTTCGATCACCTAAAGTTGGCCCAGACTCCCTGCATTGTCAGAAATTCAGAATTCATCTTACGAAACAAAACTAATCCATCACTCTTGAGCATTGCAGTGTGGCACCATTTTTCAGAGTCCTGAAGCTATAGTAATGGGTCATTTTTCGCTGCCACCGCTTAGCCCAGATACCTCCCCGGCGGGGTCTGCTGCAGATTCGTGCTGGTAACAAGAGCCAGTGGTTCTTTTTCAAAAAAGCTTATAACATACTGAGATACAGTTCTGGCAGTTAAATACTCCATGGCCTTAAGCAGCATGCATGCTTTTCATTTAGGCTTTTGCTTCCCATAGCCACCCTGAATTATGCAGTACATTTTAAAACACCGGACAAACAGTATTAATTGTTAGGGTCTCACCGGAGTTCGTCTTCCAGAGTAACAGGGCACACGATATGCGCTTCCAGTTGACGTGTCTTCTCTTTCAGTTTCTTCCATCTTAAATGTCTCTATTGATTAGACTAACTCTACCTAAAAGTTTGATTAGACAAAGCAAAGTTTCATCAGGCGAAACTAATTGCAAGCTCTGACTATCAGCTCTAGCCTTCCATATTGGAAGTAATGACACCTCAGCTTCCTCCAACATCTTATACTTCTCTCTCATGTTTTACTTTCTGAATGGATCTGCTGACTCTGATTTACATATATATGAAATAGTAGTTAGATGTCTCTTCTCATACTTGACTGAAAAGTCCTGCTTTTTATAGACAATCTAGCTGCATAGTTTATTTCTGTCAGGCAAATTTAGCATGAGGAAGGGTGAGGCTTACAGTTTCTCTTCACATCCCTTTTCTCCGAGGCAAACCCTTTTTTTTCCGAGGGAATCTTAACATACATATTGGGTTATCTCTACTGTTAGGCGCAAGACAGCATCAACATGTAGTTTTCTGCTAATTCATCACACATTTCTGGCTCTGAAAGTTTGACACGGAGAGCATTGAAATGATCAATTCGTTTCCAACCACTGAGTTTGTGCAACCATGTATTGCTTTTCAGTCACCTAAAGTTGGCCCATTACCCTGACTCGTCAGAAATTAAGAATTCATCCTACGAAAGCAAACAAATACATCACTCGTGTCGTGTAGCCGCCAAAAAAAAAAAAGGAATACATCACTCGTAATGGGCCGTTTGCTGCCTCAGCTTAGCCCAGATACCTCCATTAACAGGACGGGGGCCTTCTGTAAAGTTGGGCTGGTGCTGGGTCCAATCTATTGTTGTTCCCAGAAAAGAGCCCGCGACTTACCGGCCCAATAAAGGAAAAAGCAGCCCACAAATTTTTTTATTATACAGTACAACTCAGACACTCACAACGCACGTACACTCACCCCTATGAACGTACATACGCAAACCCTACTCCTATGAGCATCTTTGAATACAGAGCCGGTAAATCCTAGAAATTGACGAAGTCATCACTGGCGCCTCGCTGTCGATCTAAACCCTAAACTCTCGACGGCCACGTCGCCTATCGCTGAATAAAGCCGTTAAATCCTAGAAAAATCACTTCCACAGGGAGTCAAACTCAGACCTGAGAGGTACTACTCGGGTGGCTTAACCGCTAGGCCAAGACTCCTTTCACAGCAGCCCACAAAGTTGTGATGTCAAACTGCTGCTGCCGAGCCGAATCAGATGTTCGCCGTGAATGTTGGTGACTTCAAGTGATGACCATCTCATGCGTGTACTAAGGAAAATGTGCTCGGGAACGGCCGCCATAAGTAGAGGAAGGTCACTGCATATTTTTTTAGAAAGAAAAGTCAATTTTACTCTCCCGAACAATTCACTTTGTCTGTCTTAACCTTTAAACAAATCATAGCTTAATTTACTCCCTCAAACAATTCAGGCTGGTACAATACCCTTTATTGCAATTTGTATTTCTTTTTCTCGACGCACAGGTTGAATATGAAGCTAAAATTTTGCATGATGATACCTCACACAATAAACTGTGTAAAAATAATTATAGCATATTTGTTTGTATGTATTTATTGTTAATTTATATTAGACTATGTAAATAGTATCAAAAAATATGTTATAATTATTTTAACATAGATTGTCGTGTTAGTTATCACCAAACAAAATTTGACCTTAAAATTCAATTTGTACACGAGAAATAAAAAAAGACAAATCATGATAGGGGGTAAATTGCACCGACATGAATTGTTTGAGGTAGTAATTTAAGCCATGATTTTGTTTGGTGGTTAAGGGTCTGTTTGGATGGATGCCATAGCTTGCCACACCACAATTCTGGCGTGCCGCATTTTCTTTGGCTCTTGTTTGCTTCTCTGCCTCAGTTACGGCGCCACACCCGGTCAATGAAAACCCAGTTCATTTCTGCGCCCGTAGCTTGCCAGAAGTGTGGCGGCCGTTTTGCTCGCCGCACTTGCGGCGCGGCCGCAATTACGGCGTGGTAAGTTATGGCAATAATCCAAACAGACCCTAAATCAGACAAAGAGAATTGTTTGGAGAAGTAAAATGAACTTTTCTCCTTTTTAAAATTATGTGGCTATTTTAGGCAAAGATCTATTCCTTTTTCGGCAAAGGATAGGAACACATAGTGCTGACCAAACGGCCAGGTTAAACGGGCAAGCACGAAGCATGCAAAGTTTGGCCCGCCCAAGCACGACACGACACAAATTTTTTTAAGCTTGGGCCGGCACGGCACGTGGGTGAGGGCTGGGGGCAAGGCACCAATATAAGGTAGCCCGCAAAAGCATGATACAAGCACGATTAGGCACGGCCTATTTAATGTTCCAGCCAAGCTAATATAGAGTATATGTTAAGTTTTTTATTAATATGTTGTAAAACTGGTGCCAAAGTCCAATTTTTTTTTAATATGTTATGATTTTGGTGGTTGCACAGCCAAACCAATGGAAGCTAGTTGCACATTTGAAGGCCGCGATTGGGATCGTCGTGATGGCAATGCGCCACGGCGAGGGTGCTATGCGTGATGACGCCATGATGGTGCCGCTGCCGTGAAGGCGGGAGTGCCAGGCGATGCTCGGGAGCGTTTGGACCGTGGTATTCCCGATACCGATGGCGCCGACGCGAGACAAGAACGCAACGGTTCTGTTCATAGCATATTCTTGCGTTGAAGAACCTGTTTTGCTCGATTGCTCCCCTCTGCAAATTGAGCATAGTTTCCTCGGCTATTTCAGCTTCCTCCAACATCTCAACCATCTCTGCTTTCCTATCTGTCACTGAAGCTTGCAGGTGTCTATATGAACTTGTTTTTCCTTACGCATAACCCCCACTTATTTCGACCTCAAGCCTCATTAATCCATACAAATTGATAAAAGATATTTCAAATTAATCACTACAAAACCCTTGCTATATGTTCAGCTACTTCATTTTTGAGTTAATAGCTATGTGTACTGCCTGTTCGTTCAGTTAATAACAGGTATGATGTGTCTATATATACAGTTTGTACTGTTTTCCATGCTACTCATTAATTCGGCATGCAGAGATGGAGACTAAAAACATGACTGACATGCTATATTTTGACTCGACCAAACCACCCCAAACGGCATGAATTCCTTACATATCAAATATTACTACTTTCTTAAAGTACTGACTGATTAAAAACTATTGCCTTTGCCCTACAGATATACGGATTTTAGGGCTCTCTTAAAGCCAATTTTTTCTTAACTTTGACCATTATGTTTATGAAAATAAATTCAAAATGATTAGAGTTGGATATTATCATATTTTTTTTGTTTCCTGATTCAAAGCTAACATCATTTCAGTTATTGACAGCATAAGTTAACATTTTCTTACTTTAACTAAAACTACAAAAAAACTTATATTTGAGAGATTTTACAGTAGTCCCAAATAATTTGTGGCCGTTGATTTGAACTCTCATGGTACACTTAAATAATTTTAAACTTACAAACAAAATGTTTAGTGTACTACTGTAGTACACTCAAATCTGAGAGATTTTTAAGTGTAGATTCTTGCACTTACAAGTTTACAGCAGTCCCAAATATGGGTGATCGAACTCTTGCATGCTTTATGTTAAAAATTATTTAACATGCATGCTTTATGTTAAAAATGGCATCTTTTGTTCATAGTACACTCATGGTGAACTCCCAAATATTTAAGTGTACTACTGTAAAAATTACTGTAAAATCCCGGTCACTTAAAGATTTGAGTTTCACCCACAAACAAATGGATTTGAGAGATTTTTAACATAAAGTATGCATCATTGTTACACTTTGTCTTCGATTTAGGCTCCTGTTTGGCTACTTCCCATGGTACACTGAGCAACCCATTGCGGGAGAGCTACGCCCTCCATCCTCGATGGTTGCAATGCCATTGCTGGAGTCGTTCACTGGACACAGGAACCAGTACCAACTTCTTTAAGTAGTTCAACCAGAGTTTATCGATGTTGGACGTCAATGGCGTCCACATAGCCGTGTTCTGGTTTCGTCTCGACATGTCCTCTCTTCAGTTTCCCCCACCATCCTACTCCTAGTATGACTTTGTTGGCTAGCCTAATCCCTACTTAAAAAGGTTGGTGTTGTCATGCGATTTAGGTGGCAGATTTTGGGCTGGATACATGGCTCCCAATGCTTATTTATAGGCAGATGGCCAACATATATAGACAGTAGGAAAACTAGTTTCTTATTACGAAGAGCAAGAAACATGTGACTTTTCATCATTTTCATCGTTCCTGGCAGCTGTCACTAATGTGGGGAATATTTGATCATGGATCTTTTTCATTGGTTTCTTTTTCTCACATGCAAAAGTACTTTTTTTTTAGCAATACATGCAAACGTATTGCTTTTTTTTAATACAAAGTACAACTCAGACGCCCACAACGCATGCACACTCACCCCTATGAATACACATACGTAAACTCTACCCCTATAAGCATCTTCGAAGACTGTGCCGGCACATCTTAGATATTGACGAAATCACTACTGGTGTCTCGCTGTCGATGGGAGCGCCGCTTACCACTGAAAACACAATGCCGTTAAATCCTACAAAATTCGCTCTCACAGAAAGTCAAACTCAGAACCTGAAGTGCTACTGAGATAACCGCTAAGCTACAGGTCCTTTCGCATGCAAACGTACTGCTGTGTCCGAGATTGGAAACACCGTCACACCGGTCCGGTGACTCCGGGCTGCATTCCCCGCTATGCCAGGGGCCCATTGTGTGTTGGGCCAGAGCCGTGTCAATGGCCATCTTCCTATAAAGCAAATAGCCCATATAGTCAACTACGTTGGTACGGCCCAATATATATAAATAGAACAGCCGACCATCATCTTCTTGAACGCAACTTTTTCGACAAAGAAAAAACATGCCACGATTGCATTTCCTGGTGTCAGATGCGTAAAAAAAGTGCTTGAATTTCTTCTATGCAAATTGAGCATAAGGAAAGGAGATATTCCATTATGATTACCTCTATCGTTTTTTCGTGAGGAACAACAATATTCGACATTTAATAAGTTCATCAAATGCATGCCGCATTCGGTCATCTGTTTTCTGGTAACCCATCATGCATCTCTTCAACCAGGACTATTCAACGATCTTTTTTCAGTCTTTCGAATTTATACAACTAAATAAGATTGTGTGGTACCAGACAAATCATTGTTTGGCGGTTTCTGAAGGACAAGGATCGAAGGAACTGTTGAAATAGTTCTTCCATTTAATTTTTCATACTCGTACAAGACAAGCTCAACTTTTTCGTTCCTCTTGGGAATATATGGTTGATTCAAATGAAGGCCGTGGCAGCGTTCATATTTATCTCACCAATAGTTCACAATCATTTCATTTTCAATCTTTATTGGCATAACTGACAGAGCATTGTATAGTGTCATGGAAGGGTCTAAGGATCATAGGAAATGTCGATGGACCACATACCCATACAAGTTTTCACTTTCTTCTTCTCTTTTGAAGAACAAGTTGTAACAAACATAAGGTCGTGGCAGTGCTCATTTGCATGCTCATGTTTGCGGTCCATCGAATTGCACTTGTGTGGCTTGCATAACGAATTATGTCTCCATTCGTGCCAACACGACACATAAAAGTGACGGCGCATGCAGAGCACGAGGTTGGTTCGCCTCTTCCTATCTCGAAAAAAATTATGTCTCCATTCTGATTGGTTCGCCTCTTCCTAAAACACAATCTTTTACTCCACCGATATACGTACCGCCGGATCATTGTAAGAAATTAATACCAAATATATCCAAAAATTAGAGAAAGATGGAAGGCGTACTACAACTGCTCCAAATGCCTCCAAGACGTAACCATTAAAAGTCAATCACACAGTTTCCTACTATTGATGCTCTGTTCTTTAGCAGTTAGCACTATTAGACTGGGGAATCAAAATTGAAGATAGTTTAAACGGACACAAGCTTCACAGGACCCGGTTATAATAAAGAATAATTAGATATTTGCCATTGGAAGTGTTCCCAACGAGGGATCTCTGCAATCACAAAAATGCTAATAAGATATCTGCAATCCATGTTACAAAGAAATTTAACCGCAAAACAATTTCATCTGGTGTGGCTTTTTTTTTGGCTCCCCCAAAAGGACAGTTTCGACATCAGTGTTCAGCTATGACCAGAGTCGTCTGCGGATGCTTTGTTTTATACTAAAGGAGAGCACCATCAGGTATCCATAGAGTCAACTCCGGGCGTGTGTATAGAAGACAAGGTTCCCATTCAGCTTTCGCTAACATCTCTTTTTTACAAACTCTAACTAGTGGACTTCTTGGTTGAAAAATGGAGGGTGCATCTATGAAATGTTCACTCTCAAGATTGTTAGGAGTAATCATAGAGTAGGCTCTGGAGGATCGAATGGCTCCTATTTTTGGCCTACCAGTCCCTTATAATCACTCTGTTTACTGTTTAGCATGTGTTTCCTGTTTCCAAGTCATGAAACGTGCATGTGTCCTATGGCTATGTAAACAGACGGTGAAAGGAGCTCTTGCGCTTCATTTCAGAAATAAGCTCAAGTACCAAACAAAAGGTTCTGCATGTAAATGCCATATTCCCAGCGACAGAGTTTTCAATGATAAAAGAGGCATGTTCCAGGGTTGTTCATCATACATTTCTAGTATTGAACATAACACTGAGCAGCTCAAGGATTATTTTCCATTTCCAGACATTGGTAGTACATGAGAATGATGCTTTGAAGCAGTCCAAGGATTGATTCAACTTGAAACTACCGATCTATTCAATCCGGACGGCTTGTTGAACTTTTACATGCAAAATACTTCAGAAAAATAAACAGGATTAAAATATGAAGAGATGAATCTGTTACGCACTTTCCCTATACACTATGATAACTCACCTAAACTAACAAGTATTGCAATTTCTCCGTACATAGGATCTAACCTACAGCAATTGCCAATTACTCTTATGACAATCCTAGACGGAAGTCCGTCTAACTTAGGAATTCACTGTTCACCCCAGCCCTGTACAGCTGCATGCGCCCAGGACCAGAAGCCTGGAGTTTGACCTCTGTGTATGCTGGGACGAAGAAAATATTGCCTTCCTTCAGCTTTGCTTCGTCAGGCACGGAACCTGCCTTGATCTCACCTTCGCCTGTCATGACAAGGAAGATGGATGGCCCAGGCACCGGAGACATAGTAACTGATTTGCCTGCGGGTAGCAAGTAGTGGTCTACTTCAAACTCGTCGGTTTGGGGTGTGTAGCGTGTCACATATGGCTGTACAGGTACTCCTTTCAGAATTTCAGGGAACATCTGCATGTAGAAGATCAAAAGTTTACTACTTTAGGCATGTGGAGTGAAGCTCAGGGAAAGATATTTAAGCTACGTGTGAAATTAAAATTATTCATTGGGTTATGTAATCAAACTCCACATGTTTGAGGAATCATCTGCCATCGCTAAAGTGAACAAGAATTTGCAGAATACTGCCTAACCAAACAGAGTTAATCTCATCAATGAAAAATACCAGATGCTAGCATTCCATGTTTTCAACAGATGACCCTAAACAATTTGCATGCCTTAAGAATGGGAGACTATAAACAGGTAGTTCTTTTAGTTGAGGAATGAGAAGAAAATTGAACCAAGTAAAACAAACCTGGTTATATGTTAGCATTGAGCAAAGAGTATGCACATCTCTGTATTTAGGTGTCAGTCCAGCACGAACAACATTGTCAGAAGTGGCCATACATTCAATGCACTCTCCTGATAGGTAGGCATGAGGTTCATTGGCACCAATGTAAAGCGCTTCGCCGGGATTGAGCTTGACATAATTAAAGAAAAACGCTGCCAGAACACCAACATCTCCTGGGTATTGCTTCTCCAATGACAAAACCAGTTTCTCTTTCTTTGTTAAGGCTCTAACCTGAATGCAGGAAAATAGTATCACACAAACAGTTAAGATACTGAGAATTAAGCTAGCCAAACATATTAATGAAGTATTTCTTCAGTAACAGCTGTGATCCATTTTTGTTTTCATGCATATCTGCCATCACGCCATCGAAACGAGGACATACAACATCAAGAAGGCAACAGCATAAATGAATTGTGTCTTTCGAAAAAGAATGAAGACAACAACAGAAGAAAGGTATGATCTACTTCTTTCGTTAAAATGGAGTTATCTACTTCCACTGGGTTCTATTTTCCTGCAGTTGCTCCATGCATACAAAAAACGATTATACGAAATACAGAAGAAACTCCTCAGTGTACAAAGAATAGCTGAACCAGTTTCTAGTTAATAAGTAACTTGAAGTATGACGGTAATCCAACAAACATGTTGTTGGTGCCCAGTAGAGCCAAGAAAAAAACTAGTACTTGGATTCATTAAGCAGAAATATCTCTTTTTGCTACATTAGTATCTTATAACCATTAATGATTTGAATAACTCCAGCACATATACTCCGCCATCTAGGCAGCTCATAAATATGGTTTCCGTAAATTTTCTTCCACCCCCATAATAATTTATAAAGGAAGTAAGATGGACTAAAAGCAAAAATGGATAGATGTAAAGCATTAAGAAAGAGAAGGCACTGCAATCAACCTCCAAGCTAAGACAAATTACAAGTAATTCAGATAACATAAATTTATACCAGTATTCAAATATTTTTACCTTACTCTCGACATCCAAGCGACCCTTAAGTTTTGAAATTGCTTCAGAAACCGCTTCTTCATTCGCTATCATTAAATTGGTGAAAGCTGATTGCAGATATGGCCTGACTCCAATTCCTTCATTCTGCTCTTTGACAGTCATGAGCTTGGCAGCTTCTTCTTTGCCAACTAACTCTAGAACTTCAGGTACAGTCCTCAAAACTTCCTTGAGCTCCTGTGCCACAGTACACATAGGTTAGTACATTATGCTTGGAAATGTCAATAAGTCACAGCACTGCAATGAAACTGACTGGTTACCCCAAACTCTTGTTTGTTCATATATTTTTCTTGAATGCACATTCAGTTATCCATTGTGCCGTAGAAAATTCAGTTTGTAACAAACAAAGAACTAGACAATTGCATACATTAGCTCTCGCTATCGAGCCAATGTATGCCACCTACATAAACACCAAGCATTTCCTAGCCCATTTTTGAATGATTTGGACATGCTTGTGGACCAGCAGCAAGGATACCATAGGCCACCGGTATATCCATGACAACTTAGTGGACAGCATCAGTCCTGTCCTCGTGGAACAAAGGACCACACAGAGCCTCACGAAAGGCGTGCGCTTTACCAGCATGTGCACATCTGATTTTTCTAACCTCTTGGTCTAACACAGATCCACATCGCCTAAAAGAACTCCTATTCTGACGCAGAATCACATCCACATAAAAGAACTCTTCTCCTGACAGGTTCAGAAGAAAACACGAAATTATTTATAACCATTATTGAGATCCAATCAATTGTTTATGAACAGTTGCCTCTAAAAGATTTGTTCATAAACAACAACTCCAGTCTCCACTAGGCAGGCTGCTAGAAGTAGTCAGCAAGTAGCTTTCGTTTACTGTTAGGAATGCGATGCGACTAATTATTACGAAATCCATCAGCAGCCGGATCCCGGCTTGACGTCACTCAAGACTTCTCTCACCAACCTTCTAGGAAGCAGGAATCATCCATGGAATCCTGCTGCCAGGTTGAATAAACAAGGCAACAACTAACACGCCCGTACTTGCCAAATCAATAACGAATTTAACAGCCGAGCGTCAGCTGATGGCATCCTCCAAATGCCCAAGTCAACCCCCGCCACGGATCGAGGAAGAAAGAGTAATGAAATGCACGTCGCGTCGCGTCGCGCGCACGAACACACGGGCGCACGCAAAGGCGAGGGAGGGTACCTGCGTGCCGGCGAAGCCGCAGAGGGCGGTGAACTCGGTGACGGCGACGGCCATCTCGGGCTTGTGGTTGGCGTCGCGGTAGGCGGCGGGGCGGAGGGCGTGCAGCGCCCGCGCCAGGTCCCGGTCCGGGTGCGCCTGGATCGACAGCGCCTTCGCCACCGACAGCACCTGCATGCCATGCGCGCCGGAGCGGCAAATGACGAACGCTCAGAAAAAGGAAATTTTTAATTTTGTTCGTGTCTGTGAGAGCGAGAGAGAAGACGCGAATGCCGACGGAACAGGGGAGCCGGCCGAACCTTGAAGAGGAACGGGAGGTCGCCGCCCCATCGCGCGGCGACGGCGCGGCCGAGCGCGGCGGGGTTGCGCGCGACCCAGTCGCGGAGGGAGACGTCGGGGGCGAGCGAGGACGGCGCGGACGGGTGCGTGCCCATCCACAGCTCGGCGCACGGCCGGTCATCGCACTCGCCGCCGTCCTCGCCGGCGGCGGCGAGGCGGGCGACGAGGGAGTCGGCGCCGCGGCGGCCCCAGTCGTAGTGCTGGACGGCGCAGCGGAGGCGCATGAGGCCGGGCAGCGGCGGGGCGGGCGGCGCGGAGGCGTCGTCCTCCGCCGGGAGGAGGAGGGCGCGGCCGATGGCGCCCAGGCCCAGACCCAGCGACGCGGGGGCGGCGGCGGAGGAGGACGCCATTGCGGCCGGGCGGAGGAGTGGGTTGGGGATCGAGCGCGGAGGAGGATTCGAAGAGGAGTTGCGGCGGTTGGGCGGGTGTGGAGTGGGTTGGGGGAGCGATTGGGTTTTATGGAGAATTGGAGGAGGGGGAGGGAGGAGCCGGACCCCCTCCTGCAGCCGGCGGCAAAGGAATGGGGGAGGAGGAGGAGGAGACCAGAGGACCCGGACGGGTTGGGATACCGCGGTGGAGGAGGAGGTGCGGTTGCAGGGGAGCTGGGTCGGTCGGTCGGTTCGGTTAGCTTTGCCGCCGTGGGTGCGAGTGGCTGCCCCACCGGCAGGCTAGTGGGGCCGGGTGCTTTTTTACACTGAAATCGCTGGGTTTTCCGGTATTTGCACTGGCATTCGGCGAATTGTTGGGACGATGGAAACGGTTCGGCAAGTGTTAGGCTTCAGCCACTTGACTTTCACAAGTTTCTTTGGAAATAAACTTGAAAACAAAGTTGTTCAGAAACGATCAAACGAACACGGCTTTGATATATGGAAAATTCGAAAACAATATCGTCGAAACAGAAAATACCAGTATCAGTTACGAACTGACAATTCAAAGTGGAAGTCTTTGAAATGTAGTTTAAACCTCAAAAAGAAAAAAGTAGCTTGGTGAGGATTATGCCTACTTAGTCTCGTCCCCTTTCTATGAATACGTGGCACTTCTATTGGTGTCAACAAGGTTGTGTAAAGAGGTACAAGGATTGGATAGCTGGTGAACTTACAAAGGCGTGCTTAAGGGAGGCGACACTACTGAAATAGTCTCTGAGTCATCATGGCTCAGGCGTTGCCCGTCTTGAACTAGTGAGTTGGGGAATAATAACAAATTAACTTTGATGTTAGGATGAATCAATATTGCTATCATATATACAAGATTGGACATATTTTGTGATGATAACAGAAATAGACTCGTAGCTTGTAGGAAAAACAAATGGTTGTGGACGACTCTTGACTAAAACAGAAAAACATAAGCCGATGAGAAAAAACTGAATTTATTTTCATATCTATTTTCAATAGTGTTTTATTATTTGCATTTATTTATATATCATCTCTGGCCGCCTAAACTTCCTAAAATAAAATCCGGTATAACAAAAAGTTACCATTTTTTGCTTCATCAAGTAACAGAAAAGTTGTTTGTGGGAATCCTAAAATAATAAACGAGTAAAGGGAGGAGAGGAGGTGAAGTGACAAGGATTGTTAGTTGAGTCAAATTGTCCGGTCTCTACTAGCTCAATTTCAATGATAAGTCCGTTTTGATTGTCGTAGCATGTGAATGCAATTTTACCGCCAAATTTGAGGTTGATCGACGTCATGTCGAGACAGAGAGAGAGAGAGAGAGAGAGAGAGATGTGGTGAAATAAGGGCCTGTTTGGAGTATTACCGCAAACTGCCGTAACGCAGCTGCGGCGCCGCCGAACTTGCGGCGACCAAATCGGGCGCCACAGCTTCGGCGAGTTTTGGCGGAGAAAATGAACTGAAGCCCTGTGGCGCGGTGACGGCGTGCCGAACCTGCGGCGTGATGCGTTTGGCTGCCGCCGCTCGCCACAGCTGCGGCACGGCTACCTGTGGCGCGGTGCGGTAGCAATCCAAACGCGCCCTAAAAGTGCACGGCGGATATTATAACGTGAGAATGCAATTGGTGGTGAAACAAAAGTGCACGGCCAGGATTGTTAGATTATACTGACATGTCTGTATCAGAGACTGACATATGAAAGAGGAGAGGCCACATCTTTTATTGAAAGTGAACTTTATGCCATAACAAGTACGTGGACAAATACAGTGCTTGGGCTTTTGTGAAAGCGTGTATTTTTGTGGCCGGCGCATGACATTTCGAGAGCCATGAACCAGCGTTTTACGAGGACTAGCTTATGTTTTTGTATTGGCTTGCGCCCCAAGGTGTGAGCTCGGCCACCTAGATTTGACCTGGGATCGGAATTGGGTCCTCACCTGGGTGGCCAAAAATAAACTTGCTGATGGATTATAGTGACTTTTGGAGGGACACACAATCTTCGATTTTGAGTGTAGTTTATGGTATGATATGAGTGAATGCATTGGTACATGACTAGATACTACAACTGTATCAAGTAAAAAAGGCTCCAAGAAATAGCATTTTAATAACTTGCTGTCATATTTGTGGACGCCTTGGACCACTCTTACGATTCATACGCTTTCAACATTTCGATTGAGACAAGCGTGGACGCGACAGCCGTGTACCGCGCCACCGACATTTCGCTGCTTCCTCGCCACCGGTTCAGCCCCCTCGTGGTCCTTTCGAGTACGGAGAGGGGCCAAACTGTCAAAGTGCCGTCACACGTCACACCTCCATGTGGGCCCCGTGGCTGCCTCTTCTTCCTCCCGCAATCCCAGGAGCAAACGACGCCACGATTCCTTCCTTCCTCCGAGGGTGTGATGATGCACAAGACGACTGCGCGCGCACGGGGTTAGCTGCAGCCGACGGCTGCGATGTGATGCCCACGCGGACCAGCGGACGGCTGCGATGTGATGCCCACGCGGACCAGCGGACGGCGGCGATGCCGCGCGGTGACGTGGCGGCGCCTGCGTCGCGCGTGCGGCACGCGGCGGGAAACGTGCAGCGTGCTCGACGCCCAGGCGAGATCCGGATCCGTGTGGCGCGCGCGGTCCGAGCACCGGCTCCGTCTCCCGGGTGAGTGTTACCGTCTTGTTCGATCGACGGCGTGCCAGCCCTGACTAGCTGCCTGCTGCCACGTGAATCGATGCGATCGACACATTTCATTACGACTCTGTGCTCAATCAGTCTGGGTAAATTAAGCTCCGGGTAAGGATAATCTAGGACCTGGGGCACTGTTACACGTCGGAGGGCACGTGGTGTGCTAGGCGAGTACAGCTCCGTACCCTGCCCGTGCAGCACACCAGAGCATGTCATGTGCGCCATCGAGTTAGGGCCTGTTTGGCACAGCTTCTGAACTGGATTTTGAATTCTGCTTCTGACACTGTAGTTACAGCAAAAATACTGTAGCAGAATCATTTTTTGACAGAATCCAAAAACCGCAGAAACGTAGCTTCTCACGGATTCTGACACTGAACAGTGTTGCTACAGTGCCAGAATCCGTTTTGGAGAATCTCTCCCAAAAGGCTCTTAGCTGCTCCTTCTTCATCCATCCCGTGATCGAAATGTACTGCCAAAAAACTGTATTAAGGTTCCGATAAAAGTATGGTTAGCTAGACAGTGTGCATTGTCATCCCAAAATAATTTAAGCAACAAAACACTTGTACATTATATATCACTTTGGCACGAGCGATCCAAATACATTAGGTTCCATTTCTTTCTTGAAGTGATCAGATCGAGGCATTTCGTTAGGACTTTCAGATCAACCAATGTGCATATGACTTCTCTCTTTTTTTTTCTCTTTTTTTTCTTTGATAAGTGGGTACATTAGATATCACTTTGGCTAGATATATACTACCAGTACCTATATATCTATGGCTGTCACGCGTAAGACAGCACATGGCATGCTCTCCTGTCGCGTGATTCCAGTAGACATTGGGCGGTAAGATTTCGTTCCGCAATGTTCCAGCTCAAGAAAACTGACAAACTCTTGGAGCTGCTTAGCTAGCTCTAGAAATTCACGAGTCTGAAGCTACGGATGGATTAAGAGTAATAGTTATAGTATTTTAATTTTAGATTGTATACTGTTGAACCGGTGCCAGAAATCATCTTTCCAGTTTTAGGAACCGCTCCAGACATTGTGCAGTCCGATTCCCATTCGTAGCCGATGCCTAAAAATAGAGAACGATTCCTATGCAGGAACCGGTGCCAACTTTTAAAATATCATTTTCTGTCTGGAACGAATGCTCGGGTGCCTGTGTCGCTAGAAACGAGTGGGACAAACCAGCACCGCATGCACGTCTTTCTTTCATTTTTCAATTGATTGGTGGGTCTAGCTAATCAAAGCCTCACATTGTGCTTCAGCAAGAGCGGTGCCCGTTTACACTTGTGGGCCCTGAATTTTTTTCCTGGAGCGGAGCACACTGTGGAAGGCCTAATGTTTGTTAGGTAAGCTACGGAACAATATTATGGGCCTTGAGCTACGACAGGGGTGCTTTAATGTTCCTACCCATTTGAACTCCATTTATATGGGGCATAATTTTCTTTCGTTTGGAAAGGAAATCGGAAACTATAACTACACGCCATTGTCGTGGCCTGTTACGGTGGCGGAATGCAATGGTGAGATGGTTGTGTGGTTGAGTGGTTCGATGGTGTTTAGGTTTCTGAAAGTGCCGGGGGCATTCTCTCACTGACATGCATATAGAGGTTCTGAGGGTGACCGTAACGACGGTAAAAGACATTCGGTTCGATTGAATAAATAAGGTCTTGTACCAGTTCCATCCTGTATAGGATGATTTAATGTATAAAATGATCCTGTATAAGATGGTTCAAATAAGGTGTTTGGTTGTCTGAACGAGATTATTCATGATTTTGTTTGATTGAGTGTATAGAATGGTTCAGGATGGTAGAAGTTTATGTTTGGTTGATTGAATGGATCAAGTATGGTGACTTTTCCTTCGTATGTGGTAACTTTACCCCCATATGTAATTACAAAACTGCATTACACATTACAACTCTAGAAATTACCCTCCCTCCCTGCCAGTCTACAGAAAGATAAAAGAACAAATTTTCACCTAAGTTCACTTGACTGAGGGGGTGTTCGTTGCTTTAGCATTTAGCATTTAGACTTATCACATCAAAAAAAATCTTATTATTTAAGAGTACTAAATAAAATTTAATGACAAAACCTTTTTACAGATAGGTACATCTTTACGAGACGAATCTAACGAGCCTAATTAATCTATATTTTGTTACAGTGATGCTACAGTAATGCTACAGTAACCAGCGTCTAATCACGGCTTACCTACCCTCGTTATATTCGTCTCGCGATTTAGATCAGAGGTTCTGCAGTTAGTTTTGTAATTAAACTTTATTTAATACTCTTAAATGATAAGATTCTTCCCTCTAAATTTTAAACCTCATGCAACGAACACCCCCTGAGACTGGTTTTTCGAAGAAAAAAAAAAACAGAATCCCTGAAACGATAAACAGAACACACGGTGGTTCTGCTGATGTAACATCAAAAGGAAAATCTGTACTCCTTGCAGTTCCCCAGCCGGACATGATTACTCCCTTGGATCGAATTGCAACTTGCGCATGCTTGCCAATTGCCATTTCTTTATTTCATTCACACTGTCAAGATGCAATTGGGAGTTAATCAGGGGTTTGGGTCCTCTGAATTGCTTCACTCAATTCAGAGTACTGTAACGATTGCTACAGTAATTTATGAGAAGGTGAACAACAGCCTACATTAAAAATACTGTAGCGAACTGCAGAAACAGTAGCCGGAGTACTGTAGCACTGTGGAAACCGTACAAAACAGTAGCGAGAGTTACTGTAGCAAGTTCAAAATACACGGTGCCTGTAGCTTGTCTGAATTTTCTTCACCATTTGAGAGGATCTCAACCCGTCAATCAGACGTGTATACTGTGAGCAAACAGAAAAATTCAGAACTTTCAGTGCTGGATCCATGACGGAGTGATCGAAGCCATACTCTACCATTTTGTTTCGGTGGCAGAACTCTCAGAGCTAGGCACGGCCGGCCGTTTCCTCGTCAGTCGGTTTTTTTTAGACAAAAGGGTCGCACCTCCGCTTTATTGAAACCTGGGCTACTTTAATTTTAGGATTAAAGTTTATTTTAAAGTTTTTATTATTTAAAGGTATTAAATAAAGTGTAATTATAAAATTTTTTGTAGAAACCTGAACTACTTTGCGAGACGAATCTAATGAGGGTAATTAAGCTGTGATTAAACAATGGTTACTGTAACATCACTATAGTAAAACATAGTTTAATTAGACTCGTTATATTCGTCTCGTAAATTAGCACATATCTGTAAAAAAATTTTGTAATTAAACTTTATTTAATATTTTTAAATAATAAAATTTTTTAAACTAAACTTTAAGACTAAATGAAATGGACATCGCCATAGTTCAGGTACACAAACAGAACTGCGAAACGCAGTGAACAAAGCAGAAAATAAAAGTTGGGCTAGCTGCTAAAAGCCAAACGCTGAACCAGGACACAGGATCAAATCTAACACAACCTCGTCAGTCGTTTGAGCAGGAGGTCACGGATGACCGCCGGCGACGTACGGTGCCATTCCAGAACTCCCAGAATCCATTCCAGGATGAACGGTTGCATCGGAGCCGCAGCCCCTCCTCGCCGGCAAAGCGAAAAAGCACCTGCCGCCTCTGCTTTCTTGCGGACCACCACCGCCGTTCAACGCCTCGGCCGTTCGAGCCCGATGAGGACGAAGACGCTCCTGCGATAGCGCGTAACCGGAGCCGCGCTAGGCCGGCCGGCAGCAGCGGCGGGATCGTCGCCGGCCCGGGATATTTGCGAAGAACTCCCCAGTTCAGATCGCGATGTTTGCAGAAAGCCTCCGGTTTGGATCGCGACTATTGATCGCGATCCAAATCAATTTATGCAAATAGCCCCCTGGTTTCAACGGCTTTGCTCCTCCCGCCGGCCCGCCGCCTCCCCGCCGGAGTCGCGCTGCCCGCCCCGTCGCGTCTGTCTCCCCCTTAATCTGCGGCTCAAGCCTTCCGCAACCCTTCTTGACTCCCGGAGCAGGAACCAGAGGGCGGATTCCACCGCAGATCGAGCCGCCGCCGCGCTCGACCTCACGCGGCCGGGCATGGCTGCTGCAAATTTGGAGACGAAGAAGAATGCAGAGAAAGCGTACAGCACCCAAGCGCCTCCGCTCCGTATAGAAGAGGGAAATGACGAGAATGCGCGCAGGCTGTGTCGCCAGAGAAGCAGCAGTATGTTCAGTGTCAACAAACGTGGTGAAAAATTGCAGGATTCGGTCTATAAATCGAGAAGCACCGAAGGCAAGATAGGTAAATCGTGTGCTCACTAACCAAGACAAACTCCGTGAACAATTGCCAATCACTGTCCATCCCATGAGAAACAGGAAGGGCACAAAATATGGTCCTACCAAAGATGCCTGTACAAGATAGCATCCGCCACAATAAGTAATTATCAGAAGACAATAACATTAGTTCTATGTAGCATCGATAGTTCATTCAGGAACACTCAGCTCGAAAATATGGTTGTGATTTTGTCGCTCGTGGGTGCCATTTAAGCATATTTAAAAATTTTAACTTCCCTCATAGAATCAGAGTAACTACCTGACCAACTTTTTGGTGTTCCTTTCATCAATTATCATTCGGGCCCTTCAATTCCTCGTCCCAAATGAGCTACTATTATCTGGCTATGAGATGAACTAATAGCCAGCTGATCTACAACAGCAATGGGGCTCAAATTAAGTGTCCTCCTAATGTGTGCTACAGTGCAAATCCTTCTCTTCTCCTTCAGTCCACAAGAGAACTGGACAAAAATGTATGCACCAAAAAGATATGGGGCATAACACTAACAAGATGCCAGTTATGTGCTCTGCTACTGCAAATGCGCCTTGATGTGCCATCTGACTCTCAGTTTTACAACTGCACAGTTCATCTATGCTTAGCTTACTGACGCTACCCGCTGTAGTTAGAAATCAGAATCCTGTAGTTTCCAGGTTGTCCCCCTTTACATACAAAAACCTGTGCTTTGTTTTCTGAAGAATGCTGTCAGGAATGTGTTTATGAGAAATAGAAAGTTCAGAATGAACTGCTGTCCGAAGATCACAGGGGCCGCACCAGTACTCTGGTCTGTGACTGACTCAAGATTTCAGGCTTGGACACACAAGAGTAGGACCCTACAATTCATTCAGCAGGTCCTTCTCACTGCATTCTGCCAAATTAACGCAAGATTAACAATTATATTGAGCTGGATCAAACTAAACCAAACGAGCAATCGCAGCCTATTTCCATGTTATGCAGGGTGAAGCTGAACAGGCGCCTGCCATGGCAGCGGTGGACGGCTCCTTCCCACCCTGACCGGAGCAGCGGACCAACCTTGCCGGAGGCCGCATCCCGTGTCGAGCCTCCGCTGGTCCATTCACCGACCTAGTGACAAGTCCAGTGGGGTCCCGCCGCCGCCGCCCCTCTTTGCCGGCAGCACCCCTGCTTGAGGACCACCACCACGGTTGACGGCCTCCGGCGTGCGAGTCGGATGAGGATGGCGCTCCTAGGATGCGGTTACTCTGTGAGCGGAGGTCTTCCTCGGCCGCAGGCGCCAGGCGCTGCGGCAGCACCGGGGCGAGCTCGCCGGACGCGGCGGCGGCGGCGGCGGCGATGTCTCTGCCTTGGCATATTTGCACGTAAGCCCCTGATTTTGGATCGCGACTAATAATCGCGATTTAATATTTACATATGAGTCCCTGATTTGGATCGCAACTATTAATCGTAATCCAAACTAAAGAGTTTTGAGTAAATATTTGGATCGCGACTATTAATCGCGATTCAAATCAGAGAGTTTTCTGAAAATGTTTGGTTCGCGATTAGGCCCCTGATTAGAGAAAAGGCCGCCTCCTGCCTCTCCTTCTCGGCTGCTCCTCCCGCCGGGTTGCCGGCATGCCGCCGCCGCCGTCCTCTCCGCCAGAATGGCGAGCCCCATCCCACCGCCCTCACCTCGATCCCTAATTCAATCCTCTCCCGAACCATTGGACTCTGGCATCAACGATCGGAGGGCGGGGTCGTCGAGCAAATTAGCGTGTTCGTCTCGCTGCTTTGCAGCAGCTACAGTGTTCGCAGTTATTTTTTCAGCAGCAGCTACAGTGTTTTCAGCAGCAGCTACAGTGTTCGCAGTTATTTTTCTGCAGCCGCAGCCGCAGCTGCAGCGAAACGAACAGGCTGAATATAGCGCCGGAGCACCGCCGTCTCCGGCCGCCCTCTTCTTTCCTTCCGCGTTCCTCCTGGATCCCTCGAAGCTGGCCCGACCTGCCTCTTTCACTTGCAGCGAGACAGCTCATCTCAGCGAGGTAGCCTCGCCGTTCACAATCCGGTGACCAACACAGCCTTTCTGCATCAACCACAGCCTGAAATGTTTTACATAAAAAAATTCCAGGACTTGCAGGGGTCACTCTCTGCTCTTGCTCTCCACACTTAACAAGTTCAGCTGTGGCCATCAGAGGCACATAAGGTAGAAAGATTATGTTCCAAAGATAATCGGTTTGTTCCAGCTTGTCTATTCAGTATTGGTGAATAAAATTCGCCCCAGATTGCATTTTCTGTAGAGGAACAGATCATGTATTATGGAAGAGAAGTCCCACTGGCAACATGGAGGATGTACAAGGTTATGAGATCATCCTGAGTCTGATGTGCAGTTGAAGCCCTGTTCTTCGACAAAGGGATGTACGTAGTAACATAGGCAACATGGAGTTGACGCGCTGTTCTGCTGCAGAGGCAGTGCAGTCTGTGCGATATGCAACATGCAGTTGAGTCGTATGGACTCAGGAGCAAAGGTTGTGTAAGTTTTGTTAAATTGATGAATAGCCATTCAATTGCCACAATTTTTTGAGCTCTTCCACTGCACGGTGGCAAGAAATCCTTTAACGAAAGCCTTCTTTTATGCCATGAAATCTGCAAGTCTGACAAAAAAGCTCTTGCAGCCCCAAATGATAAGACGTTTTTGCATCACAGTCTACGCGTTCATTTAAAATAAGTTCCATGGAAAAAGACTGTACATTACAAAAAGAAAGTACTACACATATTCCCGGAAGTAGTCAGGTCACCAACGAAGTAAACAACAAATTTACACTAAATCGAATGCTTGCATTACACCCAAGATGAATAGAAGGTGCAGAATTTGAAGCTTTTGGCTCAATGGCATCCGACAAGGTTTCACTTGGCCACAGGAAGCAAAAGCCAAACTTTTGGTGAGTCAGTACGTTTTGGGCCTCAACAACATCGCAACGGGCAAGTAAATGTATGGTCAGTAGTCGTGGGGAACTACTGGAGTTAGCTATTGTGGCGACGGCTCGTGCTGTGGAGTGGCGGGGGAGTCTGGAGCGATGGCGAACTGGAGGGCGCGTCCGCGTGCCGATTCAAGGATGAAGGCTACCTCTGCTGCTGCCAATGCAGCCTCTTCCTGCCAGTAGTGGAAGCATGAAAAGTTAGATACGTTGAGTGAAACCAATGATATACCTCTATGAGCTAGGAGCTCTAGAGCATGCGATACTAATCTCTACCCTACTAGCTTGTGAATGTTACGAATCACTATAACCGATGTATTTTTGTGTTTCATGACCAAAGGATGTTGTCTTCATAACCGGATCAAACATACCTGTCTTTGTCGACGGCGATGCAAAATACTGAAGATCCACGCCATAATATAGCACGGAAGCAGAAATCCAGCAGCTCGCAGCAGAAACAGCTGCAAAGGTTCAAGTCAATACGAGGCACCAATTAGACTACTTACTACTCTAAAAAGGGACAAATAAAGAGAGACGAGAAAACTCACTGAGAACATGGTAGAAGCGTCATCATCATTTCCTTTGCTGTCTGAGATTGACAATGCATGCCTCAGCAGCAACAGTGCCATTAACTGCAAAAGAAGCAAGGCTCTTTAGGTATTACATTGATAATACAAGAAACTTGACATGGACCACTCGACTCCAGACAACAGCTAAGGTGAGCACGGTAATAGGGAAGGACAAGCTTGATGGCAAAAAAGCACTGACATAAGCCTAGCTGGTTAAGAAATTAAATAAAAAAAGACTGTTCTTCAATTCATAAACAATTTGTAAGAGAACTGTATAACAGATAAAAGAACTGCTGTTCAGTATGCAAACAAAATACTGCCTGAAATAGTTATGAAGCTACTCATACATCAGCCGGCTTATTAAGGCAATAAGATTCTGAATTGTCGGAAGTACTCACAATAAGTGCAGCAGAGCGGCAGAATGCAGCACCACCAGCATCAGAACCTGCATAACCATCGTACTCTGCCTCAAGAAGACGACGCTGGGCAGCTGCTACAGCAAGAATTCTTGGGTCACGCAGATTCATAATCAGTTCATCACTGCAAGGCAAGAATCTTGGCTTAGATATATACTAGCTCCAATGCAACCAGACAAAAACACAATAAATAGCTGAAATGTTGGCCATAGAAAAAAAAAACTAGAAATACATGCCTGATGTCTATGGCGGTCTCATCTGGCTGAACACGAGGTGGCGCGGTGTAACCAGGCTTGTATTCCTGCAATTTATCAACCAACCCTGGAAGGAATCAGTATGCATGGAAACACTACATTATTACATGGGGGAGACCCAAGAAGTAACGTAACCATTATGCGAAAAAAAATTCATAAAGAAATCTTATAATTTAATAAGATCAAAATTGTAGAGCTAGCTAATAACAAGTTTATAAGCACATTTCTGTATCCAACTACCTACTCATGTGCTATAACATCTTCAAAATTATTAAATAGCTAGTCTAGGGAAAAGAACTAAAAGAATAGCATCTGCCAACTGCACATGACGGCCGATGCAGCAGTTCTATGGGTTCAACCTTCTATGTTGTGGGGCCAAACCATTCCAAGGCATTATGCTTCTATGCTGCATCAAGTGAGGCTTTTGTGGAAGCGGAAGGTAAAGCACACAACAAGGGAAAATAACCTTGGACACCTCCGATGGGGCACTAATCTAGTAGCCGTCACAACACCAAGCAAAGTAGTGGTGCGGTTGTCATGAAGATAAGACAACCAGGTTATGCCAGCTGTGGTGGTCATGTTGGAAGATTTGAGTAGGATAAATGCCTTGGGTGGTTGTCGTGAAGATCAGACAACAAGGCATTATGCCGGCTGTCGTACTTGGGCATTTGAGTAGGATAAATGCCATTCGAAAGTTAATGTTGGACCAACCACAACAGGCAGAACAAAAATCAAAGAACCTATCACTGGCATGAACTTGAGGGGGAAAAAAGAAAACTAAACCGACCTGATGGCAAATTTCACACGTCGTGTCTCCTTTCTCATTGCACCAGCGTTGTACGCAAGCTCTGTGAGCATACTGCACATGATAGAGAAAAGGTATAAATTCTGGATCGCATCAGTCTTGCACAAAAAATATAACTATTTCACTCAATATGAATACGGGAACAATGAATTCCACATGATTACAAAAATTTACAAAATAAATCTCAAGAGAAGTTTTGCCTAAGCAAACAGAATATATTTTTTTACAAACTTCTAATAGTATGAAGGCTTCAGAAGGCTTGAGATTTTAACATCCATATTGACATTGATAGTACAATGCATTCTGCACAAGTGCAACACTGAATGTAGTTATGGTTGGGGTTTTGGGGACAGATCATTTGAGCAACCCAGAAGACACCCTCTAGAGTAAAATGTATTGATCCAGACATGGATCAGACTTAAGACTTCTTGGATCTATGCAGCATTAAGAATTCAAATAGTCGTCACTTAGCCGGTACACTTAAGATCAGAATGTTTAATTTTGGTCTTGATTCGTGTGAATATAGCATGGCATGATTACAAACAAGAGGCTATGCTACCCATTACAGCATGCTTCTGTTGAAATTAGTAGCTAGTAACTGGCACCATAAGAGCCTATTGTTGAGAAACTAGCATGGGTGCACCTGTCTATTGAGCCAAAAAGGCTCACACTCACAATGACTTATCCAATGAGGGCAATAAAAGCATATTTGCTTACTTGTTAAAATCTCACAATGAAATATCAACATAATTTTCTTATGTGTTTTCCCTAATAGCTTGTGATAGCCAGATTAAGTATGCATGACATTTTTCCAGTTAATATCTGCAAAGATTGGTACCTGTCCTTACAGTGAACCATTGTTGGTACAGGGATAAAGAACTTTAAGCCAATCACCTCATACATATCTATGAATCTATTACAATGAGCTGATTTATGTAACGTTGTATGAATCAACATATCCACAGTTATGGATGGTGCCATTTGAATGTTTCTTACTTTATAACCGAAATAATGTACCAATAGAACTGACAATGACTTGAGGAGACCCAGGCAAGAACAAGAACAGGAACATGGAAAACAAAAGCAATGTGTGCAGCGCAATAACTACCAGACTTCAAAATAAGTTATTCCAGGAAAATAGTCCAACAACCAGACGCGATACATGGATACTAGACCAGAAGAGGATTCATACCTTGAGGCTGCCGCTGCAAGCACACGGCTTCTCGAGGTTCTTGACACTGTCCTCCTCCTGGCATATGCGGCACTCAGCCGCCTGGATGAGCGGCTCCTCCTCCCCACTGCCCTCCTCATCCAAATCAACAGTTGCAGATGGCGCCGCAGCAACCACTGCAGGACTGCTCACAGCCTCTGACGGCTTCGCAGCAGCTCTGTCGCCCTTGGCACTTGCCAAACCATCCACATCCACCACCACATGGTCCTCGCCTGCCATCCCAAAATCCCTCTTTTTCTAGCACCCTCCTTACCCTGCCTTCTCACGAATCAAGCTCCTGCAAGAAATTAACACAGCAATCAATCATCAAAACGATCAGATACTCGCACAATCAGAAAAATGGAGAAAGATAGGCTGCGTGTGACCGCTAAGATACTGCAGCACCCGTGGTGAGGACCATTGCCTAAAAATGGAGAATTTTTGAAGAGAACCGTGGCGGCCAGAGAATCCTTGACAGGAAACCTCAGAGTCTACTGAATCGGGCTACCGGAGCCGCACGAGGCAGCCCTGGAAATCCTACGCGCCGCCTGCCCCCAAATTTGGAGCCCCTATCTACGATTCTACGGGTGGAACCCTACAGGGCGCCCCGCGGCCGCGGAGCTACTACCTACCCGGAGCAGGCCAGAGACTCCGGCGGGTGGCGCCTGTCCCCACGACGGGCAGCAGCGCCCGCCGCGAACTAGAGGAACGCCTACACGGCAGAGGGAAACGGCGGCAGCGAGCGCGAGCACTAATTGACCCCCCGCGACGGCCGGCGGCGGCGGATCTAGGTATTGCGCGACAAGGGGGGAACTGGGGACCTGGAGGCGCACGTACCTCGCTAGCGGCGGCGGCGACGGGCCCCTCTCCTCCCCTTCCGGTCGTTGCACGGCACGGCTGGCAGACTGAAGAAAAAAATCCGAGCTTTTTTTTTTCCCTTCTCCCTCGAGACGTTCGGTTCGCTTTCGTCTTGGGTTTGGTCTGAAATACCACGCGATATCTCCCCTTTTTTTTTCTCCGTCCGCGGAATAGAAAAACGGCTGCGCTCGCAACGGTCAAACGCGGCGCGCCCGTCGGGTCGGGGGAACTGGTCGGCCGGCCGGCAAGGCGCGCGTCCGATCACGATCCGACGGCCGTGCCCGGTCGCCTGTCCGGTCAAGCTCCTCACGGCACGGCACGGCACGGCACGGCGTTGCCGTTTCGTCCGTGACGCCAGCGCACACGGCCGGCGCGCGCGCGCACGCGCCCCCGCCTCGGGCTCGCCGGCCGTGCAGTGCCTGTCCCAGTCCTCGTGTTCTCCTCCGTTTACTTTTCCCTCCGTTGGGCACAACGACTGTTCAGATGAACCGCGGGAACCATTTATCTTGTTTCAAGTCAATTATTCTTTCTACAAAAATATCTCTATTTTGAGAAGTTTCAACTAAAGTTCAACTGTTCAAGCTTGTTTCAAGTCAATTCTTTTTCAAAAAAAATTATCCAACTTAATTTCAAGGAACTTCAAATCGATTTCGAGAAGTTTAACTCATATTCAGAAGTTTCAGGTTTCAACTTAAATAAAACATCAGTGAGTGTGGAAAATAGTGGCTCGCAACCAAACATACTTATAGATGGACACCTTTCTCGGCTACAATGACGGCTCCGATGGCGTTCCCGCCTTCCTCTAGAGGCATGGAATTATAACTTGAATTATAACTTTATTTTTAGCGACAACATATTGAGTTTGCGTATGTGCGTTCATAGGGGTGAGTGTGCGTACGTTATGAGTGTCTCAGTTGTACTTTGTAATCACAAAAAAAGAAAAGACAACATATTGAAAGAAGATCTTATCATTGAAATACCACTTGATGTATAAAATGAGCATTCACAAAATAAAATAGATGTACAAAATTAAAGCGTTTCTTTTGATTTCATCATATTATAGGTCTCTTCCTATTTTCTTATGAGCCACCCAAAGCGTTAAATCCTTTCTTCGCGTCGCAAAGAACATTTTCATGCATCATGTGGCCAAATCTCAATGCAAGGAGAACGTACGTGTCTGGCTACCGGCCCTGTCAAGTTTCAACACGGGCAATACGGTCGTGTGTTTATTTACGGTTGAAACAAGGCCACGTTCATGTGACCTTTTCGTTTGCTTAGTCCAAGCTGCACATGCCAACCAGGAACTGATCAACAAAGATTCTAGAAGAATTTTTTTCTATTTTTCGTAACCGTTTCTTGCACGCAAGGACAGAACAAGCAGCACGTACAGTTGATCAAACAACGCAAAAAGATTCTGAACACGTTGTGACTGCATCAAACCTCGTCCAATTAATCAACATACGGTCAAGCCAAACAACAAGAATTAGATCAAAAGAAAACCTGTATTCAACACGCATGAGCTAGCAACTGCAACCGTCGTTCGTTGCAACCGCTGAACCGCTCTTCTGTTCCCATACGAAACATGCTCCTCGGAGCCGTATATCTTTATATTATTATCATTATTATCGCACTAAATTAATTGGTGATTACTTAGTTCTTGATTAATCGCCGTCGCAAACATCAGGTTCGTATGTCACATCTCTCATGCTAACGCGTGAAACGTCACGTTACACACACGGTAGTACACAGTACACACGGCACGGCCCGTAGCGTCTGAAACTCTGAAACAGCAGCAGCAGCAGCAGCAACTCTGAATTCAAGCTCAATCAGTTCCTCCGTTGCCCCCACGGCGAGTGCCGGTCGTTGGCGCCGGAGCCCGGGTAGTCTTCCAGCTCCAGGTCCATCCTCCCGCCGACGACATCACCGGTCTCATCTCCGGCAACAACCACCTGAATTGGTCAAACAATAGTGTTAGTTTCTGAACTGACCAAGCGGAGACAAGTACTAAAAGAGTAAAACTGACAGATTCCTCAAGCAATTCGAGCACATAACAAATTCATCTAATTACCTGCACAAGTCCTAAACAAGTGCAATCACAGATTTAATTGTACAACAGGTAGTAACGGGATGAAATCTCACTTGGTCGTCTGCGCCGCCGGAAGCCGGAGCAGCTCTCGCGTCAGGCATCACCCTAGAGCCTGATCCAAGGATCACAATTCTTCAGAGCTAAGGACACAGAGGATAAGGAATTCAGAAGATTACCAGAAGAGAGTGGGGTATCGGCAGCACTTGATGCTTGGAAGATGCAGCAGCACAAGGCCAGGGCAACCACTGCCAGGTGCAACGCAGCCAGCCTCGACATCTCTTCTCAAGTATTTTCTAGAAGCACCTGCACTATTACTCACTGTTCTGCTACATCCGTGAGCCTCCCATGGAGCTCTGAATCCTAAGCTATTTTATAGCAACATGTGTCTTGGAAGAAGTAGATGGATGGGCAGATAGAGGCTTCTGAAGCAGCCTCCACAATGGTGTGTAGCTGTAGCCCATCTTTGCTATATAAGCGCCTTTTTCCGGAGGCTCGAGTGCTTCATTAGCTCAGTGGATGAGCTTTTTTATACCTAGAAAGCAGGTGTGCATTTCAGGCAATAGGCTGGGGAAAGCTCCTGAATTGGCTTCTGTGATGGCCACTAGATCTGCATGTGCTATTTTCTTCAAACGCAAGCAGACCGAATTCTTGAACACCAACACGAAAAGGAGATGCGAGAAGGTTCATATCTTGTAAAGGATGATCAAATGAGGATATAAAAGGACATGCCTGAGCCTGACTGGCGTAGAAATGGCAAGATTACCAGGAGATGCAAGGAGAATTCAAGTGGAGATTAGGGATCAAGAAGAAATATTGGTGAAACATGCAACTTTTTTTTTCGTATTGGATGGTGACAAGGTGCAGATGATGATGCTGGATTTTTTGCTGGTTGAGGACTACGCATCAGCTCAGCTGGCCAAACTTTTCTTATCAGGCTGCAGACTTGAGGCAAACTAAAGTCGGTTCATTTCCTTTAATCACATAGTGGATTCAGCACTCAAGTAGATAGTTTGTGAACCTCCACTAAACCTAATTTACCTTATCTGATTAAGTAAAACAGTACTTAACAACTCATCTGGTTAGTTCTCTTCAACTGGATCCTGACAGCTGTGCAAAGAACACTCTGACATCAAAGTTTGTCTGCAGTGAAAACTACAGCAACAAGGCGATTTTCACTTTTGCAGAATATTTGAAAGGCTTCGAATACAAGTATTGTATATGTCAATGGTCCGCCCTACATATTAACAAAAAATTCCACAACTTTGGCTAGTCATAGGCACAAGCATCTTGTATATGTAAGAAAGAAAAGGTAGAGAAGTGAGTTGTATTCTCATTTGTTCATGCTTTACAGCTTTAGAAACTGTCCATGCAGTGAACCTTTTCATTTCTCTGAAAAGCATGTGTTGACACCTTCGACCCAATAAGCACGTTTTCTTGCCTGATTTTATAACATGAGAAGGAACGAAAAGAACGAGAAGATGACTGTGCAACTCTGGAAGTTACTTTGTCAATTGAATTTACTCTGTCAAGTTTGTCTGCAGTGAAAACAACAGCAACGAGTAGATTTACACTTCCGCAGAAGATCTGACTGAAAGGCTTCAAATACAGGTATGAGATTGTATATGTCAATGGTGTACGTTACCGCTGAATTCCACAACTTTGGTGAGTCGAAGGAACTAGCATACTGTTTACATAAAAAGAAAGGAAGGAAGAGATTGATTTGCATTGTCCGTTGTTCATACTTTGCAACTGTCCATATGCAATGAAACTTTTCATTTCTCTGAAACCTGAGTAGATGACTGTACAGCTCTGGAAGCTATTTTGTCAGTTGAATTTACTACTCCGTCTAGTTGGTCAAGAAAGAAAAACAGTTTCATTTCTTGGACTGCAGTTTCATTCATGTCTAGGTTATCGTCGTGGGTTTCGAATCAGAATCAAGTTAGACAGCAAAGAGTTGTTTGGAATGATAGGGAAAGAACAGTTAACTTAAAAACTATGAGAAGATAAACATTAAAATTTTGGAATATTTTTTAATAATAATTTTTTGTTTCCCTTGTCCTACACTTCTTTCTAGGTCTTGAGTCATTTTCGGGGGAAAAAAAATATTATATCGATCTCCCAGGTCTTGAGTCTTGGTCTTTTCAACGAAACATTTTGTTCCCTGAAACTGCTGGATAACTTCGCAGGGTCGTTCTCCGTGCATCTCACTCTTACTTCTTTATTTTTTTCATGATTAAAAGATTAGCAGGTATCCTATCCAGAAGGTTCTCAAGAAAATAAACAAACAATCCTGGACAACTAGCAATCGAATCCTACATAAGAAATGTTGAATCCTATCAACATATACGCGTTTTTAAATTATACTGTACGTGAATACACAGGACTTTCTGAACACCATGGTGGGCCTGAAACAACTGAATTGCCAGTTCCTTTTGCCTGGTTTGGACCGGATTTTATCTTGTCTGATCGGGGGCCCAATATTTTGGTTAGTTCGGAACCCATCCTGGTGCAAACACGGAAATCTGTTTTTTCATGACACAGAAAAACATACTTGCAGCTGACAAATTTCCTGCGTCTTTCCCTAACATGTGCATACCTACTAACAGGGCATGAAAACTAGCAGCAGGACATCATAATATCAGTGTTTACTAAAAAAAACCATAAAGAAGTATTGTACTATTAGACTACTATATATGAGCGCGAGAGAAAGAGACTGAGAATAAAATTCTTCACTCCTCACTTTCCAGGAAACTTCATGTACCGTCTGAAGCAGTTTACAAGAAACACAAGAAGTGCTAAGACCATATATTTTATTTTCTGAGACGGACCAAGACCATAGACTCTTGATCTATTGGACATGACCGTCTTGCTGTCTGCTTTCTGTCCAGACGGAAATTCAAACAGGACGAAACATCTTGTGATCTGCTTAGATATTTCAGAACAATTCTGCTGAAACAACTAACAACATCTATATAACCTCTATTGCCACAACACCGTTCCCTCATTGAATTTGCTAACCTTCATTCCTGACAGTAATTTCGTCTCAACAGAGCACTAAGTGTGTTTTTTTCAGTGTTTGAAGCCGAACAGAGGGAACAAACAATGGAGAACTCACAAGACTCTGCAGCACCATTTCTCCGAGAACCATGTGGTCTCCTCTTCATCCTCACCATCCTCACCTGGTTTATCTCAAGGATCCAGACCTTCGTCTCCTGCTCATGCCAGTCCTGCAACTGCATCCATAAGCCTTCCAAGACGCCGACGCCGACGCCGGCACCAATTGTCACCGACAAAAAAGTCATCCGGAAAAGGAATAAGAACCAGGACGACGGGATGGAGCTGACACACGAAGATATCACGACCGTGATGAGAAACATAGGCCTCAATTTTGATCAAGAGAGCAGCATGGCATGTGAGTTCATTGGCTCTGACTATATACCTCGGATTTTCGATGATGATGAACCGAGCTTGCATGAGGTGAAACAGGCGTTCTTGGTGTTTGATGATAACAAGGATGGTTACCTTGACGCATCGGATTTGCAGCGAGTATTTCAGAGTCTAGGCTTAAGAGAGGGTGTAGGTCTGGATGAGTGTGAGCAGATGATTGCCAAATATGACATGAATAAGGACAAGATGATAGATTTGGTAGAGTTCACCAAGGTTTTGGAGGCCAGCGTTTGCTAAACGGGCTCCTTATTTGTGTTGTGTTTGTCTTTTCGTTTTTGTTGTTCTGATCAGAGATTGATATGCAGACCAGGATGCTGAGATTTTGTTATGAGCAGTGTAGAGAGGAACGAAAGGCATATCGCTTGGTTAGCCATATTTTAGATATTAAGTCTATTCACAGTAACAAGAACAACATCTGTTGAATCCCATAAATGAAACAAATCATCGTACTTGGGCATTTCACACATATGCAATGGCTACGAAAATATAACTCAGCACATGACTTTATATCTGAATAAAACAAAGATACTAATTGCAGAACTGAAATCTGTTGTTTTAGTTTCTTTATTCATGATTTAGTAGACGAGTGTAGAAAAGTAGCTTGAAACGTAAGTGAAACTTGTACTCACATTTGTGGTGTGACAGCGTGGCATAATGGACTCACACCGAAGTAAAGAAAGTTTCAAACATCAGGCCAGTAATTGAAAATTACAGTAAAAAAATGGAGCAGTTTAACCATCCAAAATAGTAGTTCAGATGGATGAAATGCCGGCGAACACATTCAGATGTGCCTTTCATCCAACTGAATGGTTTCCTATGATCTGAGCGGGTGGCCTTGGGAGGCATCAGGAAACTTGACCAGTCGACAATTTGACCCCAAAGTAATGCAAAACTCTCTCCAACGAAGTTTCAATCATTTACGTCATCAATACTTAGCAGTACTGTAACTCTCTCCAATGAAGTTTCAATCGATTTGGATGGCTTGATTCGGCTGCTGCACTGCCCTTTATACTTGCTGTGTAGGCTGTTACGCAAGAACGATGCGAATCTGGGTGGCGTCAAAACGATTAATGGAACTAGCACTACTGAACTGCTACCTTTTTCTGCTGAGGCTTGGGAGGAATCGGGAAGTTTGGGAGGTCACTCAGTTGCATACATGCATGTCACATTGTCACCTAAATCAATTCCTCGCTTCTATTGTTGAAATTCTTATCGTGTCATACTTTTTTTGCGAGGGAAAGGAGCTTTATTAAGGACTAAGGAGGTTCATTACAAACTGGAACAGAAGCGCGATCGGCTTCGATCAAGTCCTGGACCCACTCAGGAACTAAGGAAAAAGAAACACACGTCTCACCCACATGACACGCACGCTGCGCAAGAACATGTGCCACCTTATTCTGCTCCCTCCCTACCTTACGAATCACCAAGTCTCGCAGTTGCCTTCCATCCTCCTTTATGTCACTGATTAGCGAAGCGATCATTGATCTATCTCCGCCCTTGTCGTTGATCTTGGCCACAACCGTAGCACAGTCAGACTCAAGAATCATCGAGTTGTCCGGCCAGCGAGCTGCGAGACGTACTCCATCCAGGCACGCAGCGGCCTCTGCCTCCTCTGCATCCCTACAATGGAATAGCTTGCTCCATGCCAATAGCATCGGGTTGCCCTTATCATCACGAATGACAACCCCGGCACCAGCTGTACCCAGAGATTCATCAAATGCTCCATCAACCGTAATCTTCAACTTGCCAATATCTGGGGGAACCCATCTCTTATCAGTAGTAATTCTTCGCTTCTCGGCACTGCTACCTGCACTAGTAGCCTGCTGCTTCCCCTTGTTATCATACAGCACGTTTTCTTATCGTGTCATACGTTCCTTGCTAACGACAGATGTTTCATAATTCTAATGAGCTAAATCGACTGATCAAGGTGAGCTTACTGATCTTGAGGGCACAAACAACTTTGTATCCAGTATACGAACGAATGTTTAGACACTTTTTTTTTTTTTGAGATCACGAATGTTTAGACACTGGAATGGGCCAGCAACAATCAAACTGTCATTCAGAGGATGCGTACTATCTTTTTTTTTTCACTTCCTGAGAATCTTGCGGTAAAATTGACAAGAAAATAAATAAATTCTGAAGTCCAAATAAGGTAAAGGCATGCATGTGATTTTGGGACATCTTTAGAATAATTGACCAGTGCCCACAATTTTATGATCCTCCGTATTAACATTCACTTAAGATTTCATTCCAGGCCACGGGATGGAAACAGAGGAAGTGACACTAAAAAATATAACACAAGGTACAGATCTGTTGGCTTAAAATGCCAACCACCCTGAGATCATATATTTTTTTTGAATGAAATCATAGAAAACTTACAGAGATGGATGATGAACAATTGAAATATTGTATAATGTTTCAGAGCCATGTTGAAATAATGAAAGAAAGCAAAACAAAAGAAGATAAAGATCAGGGCAGCTGGTGATTTAAATAATGACCATTCTTTGCACTTGTATTTCCAATGAAATCTCAAGCACATCGCTAGAATAAAATCAAAATAATCAATACACAAAGCTATCTATTAACTCAATTTTTGGTTAAGATAACAAGCATCTGCGTTCGCTATCATGGCCTAGAAATTACCATTTTAATTGTAGAAAAAAAGAATAAAAATCTATGCTAAAAATGTACGGCTAGATCTTAATTCTAAGAAACATGGGATAGAAGCGTATATGTGGTGTTGAGAGAGAGAGAGAGAGAGAGAGAGAGAGAGAGAGAGAGAGAGAGAGAGTTCATAAGATATAAAGTAAAAGAATCAGGCAGAGATCGAAATATGATGGGCCTATACGCACGACTATATATGTCTCTTATCTCATGGTGCCATGATTCAATCAAATATTACCTCACCGGTACTACATGTGTCGAAATTTTTTGCTCAATCGGCAGGTAAACTGGCATGTAGCCTAGTGATTACTCCCTCCGTTCACTTTTATTAGGCGTTTTAGCCTCATCGATTTTTCTCGAATTATAGGTCGTTCTCAACATTTGAGGCGCCTTTTTCTGCCATTCTCTCTCTCATCTGAGCTGCACACGCTGGCAGAACCTTGTCTCCTCCTCACAGCCTCTCTCCTGCGCACAACCAATGCACATGCACTGCTGTTGCTGGCACAAACCGTGATGGATAGCAGAGCTTCCTTGGTTTCTTCTCCCCGCAGCTCCAGAACGACGTATAAAAGTGAACGGAGGGAGTAATTATTACCAACAGCCTTAGTAGCATCTCAAGTCCTAGGCTCGACTCCGCGTGGGAGTGAATTTTTTCTGATCTAACGGCATTTTGCTTTTATCGGGAGGTGACGTGACCGTCGACAGCGTGGTGCCAGTGGCGAAAGGGCCTGTAGCCTAGTGGTTACAAGAGCCTCAGTAGCACCTGAGGTCCTGAGTTCGACTCCCGGTGTGAGCGAATTTTCTATGTTTTAACGGCGTCGTGCTTTTAGCGGTAGGCGATGTGGCCGTCGACATCAAGACGCCTGTGGTGACTTCGTCAATCTCGAGGATTTTCCGGCTCAATCTTCGAAGTTGTTCATAAGGGTAGGGTTAGCGTATGTGCGTTCATATCTGCACCTGCTGGAAGCGAGCACCCAGCGAGATGTTTAAAGTCGACATATAAAAGTGGATCGATTCCAGCCTGAAGCAGTCCCTACGTAAGACTCCGGCGTAAAGAGATCTCCTCGAGTGATTCTGGTGTGAAGATGTCTCTACGTGAGATCCCAATGTCAAGATCATGCTTACTTTTAGTGTAGATGGACATTATATACCATCTCAATTTAACTCTTTGCATAAGTATTTATCAGAAAAACAAATCATGGATATGGTATGGCGCGCCCAGAGGCCAAAACACTGGACCCCCCTGGATTGTCGCAGTATCAAAAGACTGGTTCTTCATTTGCATTGGAGAACTAAGTGAGGTACACATTATTGTAAGAGTTAATTTGTTGCCATGACCGTTTCTTGCGGATATTCCTCCCTGGCCATTTCTACAACGCATGGTCCTTGCTCTCCACATGCATTGCAGGATAACCGTGAGTGCGTCCATATTCTAGCGAGTGGCTCGGTCCACCGCTCATGAAATTCATCGGATGCCTATAAATAGTCATTGATAAGTGAATGCAATTCTTCATCGCTTTGTGCACTTTTTTTTTTTCATTTTCTCAGACATGAGCGATGATAATTCCTACAAAGCCATATGTAGTACTTAATGAAAACCTTACATATGCTGCTTGTCATTTCATTGAGCTTTATCAAAATTGTGTGACCCTAGTGAGATGCTCTCCATACTCTCATGATCAAGATCACGTACACATTCCACCTCATATGCTAAACTTCTACACCGGAAGTTAGCAACATGTCATACCATCCACCAAAATAAAGACACTCCTCACAATTTATCACCTCTCTTGAATTACAAAATTAGGCATGGCTATGCAAAAGAAGAAAGAAAAAAAGCTCACAGAAGATGAGCATGAAAAGAAAAAGAAAATTTATCTGCTCTCCATTTGAGCATGGAAAAAGAAAGAAGAAAAGAATAGCCATAACCCAA
>RWGY01000022.1:55983-122529 GCA_007726485.1 Eragrostis curvula
CCCCAAATATAAAATAAAGAGAGGTGAACAAAAAGAGGAGTAGTCGCTTACACCACCATCCACATATACACACTTGCACATCTTGATCTTTGATTGTATGGTTTGCTATCTCTGTGGATCCACTCTTTTGGTTTTGCAAAATATGAATGCAAGTATGCCTCTCTTCATATCCTACCTTGAGCTCCACAAAAAGCCTATTAGATGTAGGATGAGGCAACACACATGCCTTGGTGAGGAATAAAAACACCACTTGAGCGACTCAAGAGTATCACTTGAGGAACTTGGTTTTATTTTTGAAAATCTTTTTGAAAACCTCCGGAGAATAAAAGCAAGACAAGGAATGAGAAAACAAATGCTCGTACACCGTTCTCTCTCTCAACCGCCCAAGGTGAAGTATAAAGCAAAAGCCCCATAAGGACTAAGGGAAAAGGGTGAGTTACCTTGGCCAACTTATTCAACTCAAGGATGAGTATCTTTGTTATACACTTGGTACCTTTGAGAAGTAGGCATTGTAGCAACTCCTGATCAACAACCTAAAGTCCTACTTCTTGCTCGGGACGAGCAAGGGGTAAGCTTGGGGGAGTTGTTGACGGTCGTTACGGACCAATTTCGACCGTCAACTAGCTCAATAAACAAGAAGGATTGGACATTCTTTACACGCACTTTATTTAAGAATAACCTATTTCCACATGTACCTCTAGATTTTAGTGTGCAGGTGGAATAAGGGAGAAATCCAGGTGAAATCATGCCCCAAGGCGACGAATCAACACTTCTACAAAACAACGTTCGCCGCGGGAATACAACTCCAAGACAAAAGGCCAAATCTCGTCAAAGTCCAACACAACTAAGGCCAAATGCACCTGGACCAGAGAAGTAGACCCAGAGGGGGAGCCACCTGCCAAAGCCCAGCCCAGGAGGGGCCAGGCACAGGTCGGCCGACCCCCCCTGGCCAGGTCGGCTGACCTGGCAGGGTGGCCCCCTGGGCCCATCTTTCTATGGCGGTTTGTAACCGACCTCTGGAGGTCGGTTCCCCCTGCATTAAATGCCACCGACCTCGAGAACCGCCTCAAAGTTGCCGACCTTCAAGGACTATATAAGGAGGGGTACCCCCCCTCCTTCCAAGACACACAATACACAAGGATCATTCCCTCCTCCTCACACTAGAGCTAGAGGCAATTCTAGGTAGTGCTAGGCTGAGTAGTGGGCTGCCCTATTGCTCCCAAAGTCTTGTGGAGAATTGGGTAGCGCTCTTGTATCCTTTCTCTCTCTTTGTAAGACTTGTTATTTAATCTATGGAATACAAGTATTCATATAGTTGTTATGAGCTTGCTAGTTCCATCATGATCTTGTATGATCGTTCGTTGTTCGTTCATGCTCGTTCATCGTTCGTTCTTCATTCGTTCATACTCGATCATCGATTATTCCTGAACTTGCTTAATCGTTCATCGTTCGTCGCTCGTTCTTGAGCGACGAACGCTTATGCATGACTTAGTGCTAGCTTTGATCCCTTTTATCTAGTTTATGCTAGTTAGGCTAGTTGTTCTCATGTTTAGGCATCGGGCTCATTGTCCTGCAAAGGTTCTCTAGATTTATCACCCCGTCGATCCGAAGGGTTGGGGGTGCCTCGAGGGATCTAGAGTCGTGGTTAGTAACGCTGGCATGGTGCCGGGGTAGTCTATCCACCCTTGGGTATGTGCGTGTCCCACGGTTTGTAGAGGTAGGTGGCAGGAAGTGACAGCTCTGTCCATCCAAAGGAACCCTCCACGTTCGGGCACGGCATAGGAGTACGTAAATAGGCCGGAGTCGCGAGGCAGACCTTGCGTATGCCGGATCTCCCGATGTTGCCTAGGCATTAGACGCTTGCTTGTGCTTGCATGACGCTAGATGATAGGTAGAGGTTGTGCACGCTATATGAATGTTGTACCTTTGGAGTAGTAGCTCGCTAGTCTAACTTAGCATTGCTTAGGATTGTCTCTCGCCTTTTATTAGAGAGAGTGGAATGCCTTCATGTGTGTCACACTATCCTTATTATTATTAAACCTTACCCCTGCATTGGAATGTGGTTATATCACTTATCGTTTGTAACACCATGAACATAAGTACTCTTGTCAACCATGTCTTCCTTTGGGAAAATATAAATACGATACCCTGGAATACTCTCGGGTGAAATGCTACAACGGGTTATCCGTCCGCTTGCGGATATTCTATTTAACATGACAAACCTTATAATTCATATCTAGTACTTGTTACTAGTTGTGGATTATTTGGTTAAATAGTGCAAGTGAACAATTCCATAACCCCCGACGTCTCCCCGCGGTCGCGTGTTTCCCGCGTGACCGTAAGAGACGCCAACAATCGTTTCCGAAAGGGACTTAATCCTGGATTAAGAGTGCAGCTAGTCACACACATATATCCAGATTTCAACACCCTTATGAACCGTGCACTTCTTCTGGAAGATGCACGTTCTCACATTGAGCATGACAGGAAGCGCAAATTCACTGCGCAGAAGCTCAAGCAGCAGGAGAGGAACCAGAAGCCAAGAATTAATAACAGTTTTCAGAAGCCCAAGTATCAGCCAACAATGCAATACAGGACCTCCGCGTCCAATCAGCAAGGCTCAGCACCATCATACCGCAATCAGAATTCTGGCAGCCAGCAGAAGAGCGGTTCTAGTGTCGCCCAGCCCAACAACAACGACAAGAGAACCTGTTTCCACTGCCGCGAGCCTGGCCATATGATTGCAAGGTGCCCTTATCGGAACCAAAGCAATGCTCCAACTCCGCAGCACCAATCAAATAGCGCCAGAACTGCAGCATCAGGAAATGGACGTGGTGGACATCAACCCTCGGGACAACCGCGAAGGAACAATCAAACCTTCGGCCGAGGCAAGGTCAACCACATTAATGCAGATGAAGTTGAGGATACTCCAGACGTTGTACTTGGTGAGTACCTCGTCAACTCAACTCTTGCAACCGTTCTGTTTGATTCTGGAGCTTCGCACTCATTTGTTTCATCGAAGTTTGTTGCTACAAATGGCTTGCCAACTGTTATGCTAAAACAACCCCTAATAATCCGGACTCCCGGGGCCGAGACCAAAAGTTATTTGGGATGCCCACGGGTTAAGATCCTTTTAAGTGGGGTAGAGTTCCTAGCGAACTTAGTAGTCCTAGAATCTCAGGGGATAGATGTTATCCTCGGAATGGACTGGTTAAGCAAACACCGAGGCAACATAGCCTGTGACACCCGAAAGGTTACTCTAATAAACCACAAAGGAATTCAAGTGGTATGTGAACCAAAAAGGCCAAAGATACACCAATGGTTCACCACATGGAAGCAAAGTCATTGGATGAAGTGCCAGTGGTCTGTGAATACCCAGATGTGTTTCCAGAAGAACTACCAGGCATGCCACCTGACAGAGATATAGAATTCATCATTGACCTAATCCCCGGAACCTCTCCAATAGCAAAGAGACCATATCGAATGGCAGCTAATGAGTTAGCAGAGTTGAAGGCACAAATAGCAGAGTTGCAGAAAAAGGGCTTTATTAGGCCAAGTTCATCACCGTGGGGATCACCAGTTCTCTTTGTCAAAAAGAAAGACGGCAGTCTTAGATTATGCATAGACTACCGATCTCTTAATGAAGTCACCATTAAGAATAAGTACCCCCTGCCCAGGATCGATGATTTATTTGATCAATTGAAAGGAGCTAAGTATTTCTCCAAAATTGATTTGAGATCAGGGTACTATCAATTGAAGATTAGAGAAGGAGACATCCTTAAGACAGCCTTTGTTACCAGATATGGACAATATGAGTTCACCGTGATGCCATTCGGACTCACAAATGCACCTGCATACTTCATGAATTTGATGAACAAAGTATTTATGGAAGAGTTAGATCGATTTGTCGTTGTCTTCATTGACGACATTCTGATCTACTCCAAGAGTGCCGAAGAGCACGAGGAACACTTGAGAATAGTTCTGGAAAGGTTGAGAGCACATCAACTGTACGCCAAATTCAGTAAATGTGAATTTTGGCTAAACAGAGTGGCTTTCCTTGGCCATATTCTGACTGAAGAAGGAGTGTTAGTCGACCCATCCAAGGTTGAAGCAGTCACCAATTGGAAGCAACCAACCAATGTGACGGAGGTTAGAAGCTTCCTTGGCTTGGCAGGCTATTACCGCCGATTCATCGAAGGATTTTCCAAAATAGCCAGGCCTATGACAGCCTTGACACAGAAAGGCAAGGAATTTAAGTGGACAGATGCTTGCGAAAGAAGTTTCCAAGAACCAAAGAAAAGGTTGACAACAGCCCCTGTGCTGACTTTGCCAGACATCCACCGTGACTTCGTCGTGTATTGCGATGCGTCACGACAGGGACTAGGATGCGTCCTAATGCAAGATGGACGAGTGGTAGCATATGCCTCAAGGCAATTGAAGACACATGAGCAGAACTACCCTACTCATGACTTGGAGTTAGCAGCTGTCGTCCATGCGCTCAAAATCTGGAGACACTACCTAATTGGAAATAAGTGTGAGATATACACGGATCACAAAAGCCTAAAGTATATCTTCACCCAGTCAGACCTAAACCTCAGACAACGAAGATGGCTAGAATTAATCAAGGACTACAACCTGGAGATACATTACCATCCAGGAAAAGCTAATGTGGTGGCAGACGCACTGAGTCGCAAGGTGCCTCGTCATCACGTTAGAACATCCACGCGGATGCCTGAGCTGCAAGCAGAGATGGAAAAGTTAAACCTACATATCGCCCAACCTGGTCAGTTGAATGCACTGTGTGTAGAGCCAACACTGGAAAGCCAGATACGCACGGCTCAAGAGACAGATACGGAAATACAGGAGCGTAAGAAAAAGACAGGGGAAGACAAAGCCCCCGGATTTCGAGTGGATAACCAGGGAACCCTATGGTACAAGGATCGAATCTGCGTACCAAGTGTGGGTGGATATTGACAACTCATCCTGGATGAAGCACATAACTCCGCCTACTCCATCCATCCTGGAAGTACCAAGATGTACTTGGATTTGAAACAGAAATACTGGTGGACCGGCATGAAGAAAGATATCGCAGAGTTTATAGCTAGATGTGACATATGTCAGAGAGTGAAGGCAGAGCACCAGAGACCTGCAGGACTATTACAACCACTGCATGTTCCAGTACGGAAGTGGGACGAAATTAGCATGGACTTTATCGTGGGACTGCCCAGAACTCAGAAGGGAAATGACTCGATATGGGTCATAGTAGACCGTTTGACCAAGGTTGCTCATTTCATACCAGTGAAGACGGCCTACAGAGGAGATAAATATGCTCAGCTCTATGTAGATAACATCCTTAAACTACATGGAGTTCCGAGCAGAATAGTGTCCGACCGAGGCTCACAGTTCACCTCAAGATTTTGGAAGAGCTTACATGGTTTGCTAAAAACCAAGTTGGATTATAGCTCTGCCTATCATCCCCAAACTGATGGACAGACAGAAAGAGTAAACCAAATACTGGAGGACATGTTGAGAGCATGCGTCCTAGTCTATGGAAACGATTGGGAAAAGAGTTTGGCTTTCGCGGAATTTTCCTACAACAATAGCTACCAAACAAGCCTGCAAATGTCACCATTTGAGGCATTGTATGGTAGAAAATGCAGAACACCACTAATGTGGTCAGAGGTAGGAGAAAGGTCGCTCTTTGGACCCGCCATTATCAGAGATGCCGAAGAAAAGGTGGTACTAATCAGAGAAAACTTGAAAGCAGCCCAGAGCAGGCAGAAGAGCTACGCAGACACAAGGCGTAGAGAGTTGAGCTTCGAAAAAGGAGATTATGTATATCTCAAAGTATCGCCAATCCGAGGTACCCGAAGATTTCAAATAAAGGGAAAGTTAGCCCCAAGGTACATCGGACCATTCAAGATACTTGAGAGGATCGGGAAAGTGGCATATCGTCTTGAACTCCCTGAGGAGATGTCTGACGTACACAACGTCTTCCACGTATCACAATTAAAGAAATGTCTGAGGGTTCCAGAAGAAGTAATACCCCCTGAAGTAATGGACCTCCAGCCCGATCTCCGATATCAAGAAAGACCTATAAAGATATTGGATGTTGCCACCCGGCTAACAAGAAGGAATGCCATAAGATTTTGCCGAGTGCAATGGAGCAATCACACTGAGGCAGAGGCCACATGGGTACGAGAAGATGACCTCAGGAGAGAGTTTCCGTACCTATTCGATAGCGAGTCGGAATCTCGAGGACGAGATTCTGTTTAAGTGGGGTAGGTTTGTAGCACCCGTAAATTTTGCTCATTTCGATGAACCTAAAATTGGGGCTTTTCAAAAATTTTCAAATAATAGAAATGGATTAGATCAAAAATAGGGCTCAATTAAATTTTCAAATAATAGAAATGGATTAGATCAAAAATAGGGCTCAAATTCAAATCCCTTTGAAATTCATTCAAATTCCAAAACCAAAAATGGTAAAGCCTTTTTCTGCTTGACGGGCCGCTCCTTTCCTTTTTCTGCGCGCGGCCCAGCTCCCTTTTCTTCCCCGCGCCCGGCCTCTGGGCCGTCCGCGCGCCGCGGCCCAGCGTCGCCCGGCCCATCCGGCCACCGCGAGCCGCTGACGAGTGGGCCCGTGCCCATCGTCAACCTCGCGCCGCCGCCGCCGCCCGACCGGCCGGCGCGAGGCACGGGCATTACTGCCCCGCCGCCGTGCTCCATTCCCTTTTCTCCCACGCAGCGCACGCGTCATTCCTTCCTCTCCCCTGTTCGGGCCCCTCACCCCCCTTTTTCTCGCCGTAACCCTAGCCGCCATTAAACGCGGCGAGCTCGAGCTCCACGCCGCGGTAGCGTCAAGACGACGCGCAGCCCCTTCACACCGCGCCCGGGACCCCCATCTTCCTCCGCGCCGCGTGGCCGCTAGCTCGCCCGTCCCCCACACCTCGCACCGCACGCCGCGGAGCTCCGGTGAAATATCCCGGCAGCCGCGGGATATTTTCCCGGCTCTCCACTGCCTTCGCACAGCTTTAAAAGCGGCGCACCGGCCATCTTCTTCTTCTTCTGCTCACATTCATCCGTTTCCCTCTCGCGCACCAGCCAACCCAGCTCCAGCTTTCTCTCCCTCTTCTCCAGCTCCGGCGAGCGATTCCGCCGCCTCCCGACGTTCCCCGCTCTCACCGGACCCGAGGTGAGCACCTCCACTCCCCACTCTCTCTTTTGCACCCCTCCTTCTCCCTCCTCGCGCACTGCAGCCTAGCTCCCACCGTGCGCCACCGCCGCCTCCTTTTCCTCTCCAACGCCGGCCGCTGTGGAGCACTCCCGGACATCGCCGAGCACCCCCACACCTTCACTGCACGAACGCGCACCCTCTCCCCTTCACAAACTCGTGCCCGCGCGCTTGCGCGCGCACCTCACCACACGCACCGACGCGCCGCCACCCTCCGGCAGCGTCGCACCGCCGCTCCGGCCGTCGTCCACGACAACATGCTCCCCCACACGGTCCGCCATCGCGAGCAGCGCACGAGCCCCATTCCGTACCCCTCTCCGACCATCGTAGCGTGCGACGGCGAGCTTTCCGGCGAGGCGGGAACTTTTTCCCCCGCCTCCGCCGCGCCGGAGCTACCGCACCGCGTCGAGCCGCGTGGCGTCCGTGTGGCAGCCACGTCGGCGCCGCGTCGGCACGCCCCACCGCGTGGCGCGCACGCGTGGTGCACGCGGCCCACGTGCACCACACGCTCGCGCAGGCTCGGTCCACGCTTCTGTGGACCGAGTCCACAGAACAGTGAAGGCCCGGGGCCCCCGGCCCCAGCTGGTCCACATGTCAGCCGCTGTTTCGCGCACCAAAATGCTGGGTACACCCGAAGGTGTACACAGAAATGTATTTCGGGCATATTTCCAATATCAGAAAAATTCCCAAAAATATCCAAAAATCCCCAAAACCAATTCTAACCCTTTTCCAACCTTTTTGCACCTCTGGAAAATTAGGGTGGAGGTTATACTTAATTAAAGTTAGTCTACCCCTAATTTAATCCTTTTCCCCTAAATTCAAATATTCATATATTGGTCGTTTTAACTTCAAATTCAATGATTCTTGCGCCATTATTCATCTAAAATCATCCTCTACCATATTCCATCAAAACCATCTTCAGTGGTGTATTTTATTTTATTTTAATGATTGTTTAATTGAGTGTTAAGCGGTAGATTTAGCCTTTCTTTTATTTAATCGCTAGGTGATCAAGTCTTTGAGGAGGAACACGAGGACCCTGACTACGAAGAAGACCTAGAGGAGGAAGATTTTGGTGAAGGCAAGTCCTAACCACCTTGATCATATTTAACCCAATTAATTCTTACAAAATATCCTATATAGAGCCTGTGTGCAAATTAAATATGCATAGTCTTTTAAAATGATTTAAATATTAGAGTAACCTATCTTGAGGAAAGCCATGCCTTGTTTATTGCTATCCTTAATCCATTGTTAACCCTAGGTTCCACAATCATTAATCTTTAATGATTTGATGGAAAATATTGCCGCTTAGGTTCATTCACACTGTGTAAATAAATAATATTGCTTCACATGTTTTTGCGTGAAAATGTGTGAGTGTGACTTGGTGATGTGTGAGTGAAATAAAAGGGATGGGCTTAGTAAGTGAAACCCATAGTGGGGGTTATGTTTTAGACGGGAGCAAGCGAGGTAGTCCTTAGTGGGGAGGCTATCTCTGGGACGCTACTTCTCGTTGGAGAGTAGCTATTGAAGATGCTTGCTTCGGTCGTATAAGGACCGGTTCATGTGCCGCCTTGCCTAGCACTTGAGTGCAACCACGAGCCCCTGTTATGGGCAGGGTTTGGAACCACACCCTACTAGTGATCGCCCAGTACCACCAGGAGGCAGGGAGTTGCAATCGGAAGCCAGGAGAGGATCTTGACGAGGTTGGCATCGGATCTGGCGAGTGAAAGTTATTTGGCTATGCTATGCCTACGTGAAGCCCCTGGTCGTTGATTTTCCGAGGTGGTACCGTGGTGACATTAGGCAGGTACGGAACCATTAGCATGTCTTTCCGACCCACGATGGTGGAAAGGTCTGACATGCCTCGTGGGTAAAGTGTACGACCTCTGCAGAGCGTAAGAATCTATCCGGATAGCCGTGTTCCACGGCATTGGACAAAGCGAAAGCAACGGCCACACAATGATTAGTTTTTCTGTGTGAGTTATCCTTGGCGTGTGTGTTTTCGGAATAACGCCGGTTTGGAGCCGTGTGCTGGTTTCCTGCCAGCGTTAAAATTTGGGAACTGGCGGGAAGGATTTATTCTCCCCCAGGGCCACTCAACCCCACTAAGACCTTATCAATGATGACTTAGAGTTTTTACAAAATGTTTTGGTTTACAAAACAACCCCTGCATTGAAAATTGGCTTTTCGGCCGATCGATGAAAACCCCAGCCTATTCCTTGACAATATCCTTGCATACGAGTCACCCTTGTGTTAGGACTTGCTGAGTACCTTATGTACTCACTCCCCATCTCAATCAATCATTCAGAAGAAGAAGCGGAGTACGACTTTCAAGCCGATGGCGAAGAAGACTAGGGTCGTCACGCGCAAGTTTGCCAGTGGAGTGGATCTGCTTTCGCCGTTCGTTGCGTAGAATAAGGTGTGGCATTGCTGCTTCCTAGCAATGGCCACTGTAGTGTGATGTGTGGTGTTGTAAGGCCTCTGGCCACGTCAAAGACCTTTTATGTAAATTAAAAGGCTTGTAATGAGCTTTGGTAATAAATAAATGTTGTGACTCTGAAATGCCATTCTGTGAGAATGTCCGTATCAGCGTCGGATCCAGGGACTGATACGGTGGATTCAAGTACCTCTGAAAATGGGGTATGACAGGTGATATGCAGAACTGTAATCCAACTTAGTCTTCAACAACTTGTGGAGGCTTTTCCAGAATGTCGAAGTAAATTGGGTTCCACGATCTGATACTATTCTGCTCGGAACTCCATGCAGCTTAAGTATATGATCCACGTATAGTTGAGCATATTTGTCTCCTCTGTAGACCGTCTTCACAGGGATGAAGTGTGCGACCTTTGTCAAACGGTCCACTATAACCCATATCGAATCATTTCCTTTCTGAGTACGGGGTAAACCCACGATGAAATCCATACTGATTTCATCCCATTTCCATACGGGGACATGCAAGGGTTACAATAATCCTGCAGGCCTCTGATGCTCTGCCTTGACTCTACAGCAGATGTCACATCGGGCAACATACTCCGCTATATCTCTTTTCATCCCTGACCACCAGTACTTCTGTTTTAAATCCAAGTACATTTTGGTGGATCCTGGATGGATGGAGTATGCAGAGTTATGGGCTTCATCCATGATGAGCTTTTGGTACTCACCAGTTTTTGGTACGCATATCCGATCCTTGTACCATAGGGTTCCCTGATTATCCACTCGGAATCCTGGGGCTTTATCTAATCCCGTTTTCTTCTTTATTTCTTGTATCTCATCATCTTTCTCCTGGGCTGCTCGAATCTGACTTTCCAGGGTAGGCTCTACACGTAAGGCATTCAATTGTCCTCGTTCGGCAATGTGAAGGTTCAAGTGTTCAAACTCTGCCACAAGCTCGGGTCTCCGTTTATGCATCTTGATACGATTGTGACGAGTCTTGCGACTTAGTGCATCTGCCACTACATTTGCCTTTCCAGGATGGTAGTGAATTTCCAAGTCATAATCCTTGATTAATTCCAACCATCTTCTTTGCCGGAGATTCAAATCAGGTTGAGTGAAGATATACTTCAAGCTCTTATGATCGGTGTAAATTTCACACTTATTTCCTATTAGGTAGTGTCTCCAAATCTTGAGTGCATGCACCACTGCTGCCAGCTCTAGATCATGAGTTGGGTAGTTTTGCTCATGCGTCTTCAATTGTCTCGATGCATAAGCCACTACTCTGTCATCTTGCATGAGAACACATCCTAATCCTTGTCGAGACGCGTCGCAGTATACGACGAAATCTCGATGTATGTCTGGCAAGGTCAACACTGGGGCGGTGGTTAACCTTTTCTTTAGTTCCTGAAAGCTCCTTTCACAAGCTTCTGTCCATTTAAACTCTTTTCCTTTTTGCGTTAACGCTGTCATTGGCCTTGCTATTTTAGAAAACCCTTCGATGAATCTTCGATAGTAACCAGCTAGACCAAGAAAACTTCTGACTTCTGTCACTGTTGTTGGTTGCTTCCAATTGAGGACTGCCTCAACTTTGGCTGGGTCCACAGATACTCCTTCCTCTGTCAGGATGTGACCAAGAAAAGCCACTTTGTTCAGCCAAAATTCACATTTGCTGAATTTGGCATACAGCTCGTGGGCTCTCAACTTTTCCAATACAATCCTCAAATGTTGCTCGTGCTCTTCGGCACTCTTGGAGTAGATGAGAATGTCGTCGATAAAGACTACGACAAACCGATCCAACTCCTCCATAAATACCTTGTTCATTAGGTTCATGAAGTATGCTGGTGCATTAGTAAGTCCAAACGGCACCACGGTGAACTCATATTGTCCATATCTGGTGACAAAGGCTGTCTTAAGAATGTCTCCTTCTCTAATCTTTAGCTGATAGTAGCCAGATCTTAGATCAATTTTGGAGAAATACTTGGCTCCTTTCAATTGATCAAATAAGTCATCGATCCTGGGCAATGGATACTTATTCTTGATGGTAACTTCATTTAGAGATCGGTAGTCTATGCACAATCTAAGGCTGTCGTCTTTCTTTTTGACAAAGAGAACTGGTGATCCCCATGGTGACGAACTTGGCCTAATAAAACCTTTCTTCTGCAACTCTGCTATTTGTTCTTTTAACTCTGCTAGTTCATTGGCTGCCATTCGATACGGTCTCTTTGCTATTGGAGCGGTTCCGGGGATAAGATCGATTGTGAACTCTATATCTCTGTCAGGCGGCATGCCTGGTAGCTCATCTGGGAATACATCTGGGTATTCACAGATCACTGGTACTTCTTCCAATGACTTTGCTTCGATATTGTGAACCATTGGTGTAACTTTTGACCTTTCTGGTTCACATACCACTTTAATTCCTTTGTGGTTTACCAGGGTAACTCTCCGAGTGTCACAGGCTATATTGCCTCGATGCTTACTTAACCAGTCCATTCCGAGGATAACATCTATCCCCTGAGATTCTAGGACTACTAAGTTCGCTAGGAACTCTACCCCACTTAAAAGGATCTTAACCCGTGGGCATCCCAAATAACTTTTCGTCTCGGCCCCGGGAGTCCGGATTATTAGGGGTTGCTTTAGCATGACAGTTGGCAAACCATTTGTAGCAACAAACTTTGATGAAACAAATGAATGCGAAGCTCCAGAATCAAACAGAACTGTTGCAAGAGTTGAGTTGACGAGGTACTCACCATGTACAACGTCTGGAGTGTCTTCGACTTCATCAGCATTAATGTGGTTGACTTTTCCTTGACCGAAGGTTTGATTACTCCTTCGCTGCTGTCCTGAGGATTGTTGTCCACCACGTCCCACTTCAGATGCTACATTCCTGGTGTTGCTTGCTTGCTGAGATGAAGTGTTATTCTGGTTCAGATAAGGACATCTAGCAATCATATGGCCTGGCTCGCGGCAGTGAAAGCAGGTTCTCTTCTCATTGCTATTGGGTTGGGCAACACTGGAGTTGCTCCTCTGCTGACTGCCTGAGCTCTGATTGCGGTAAGATGGTGCAGAATTTTGTTGGTTGGACGCTGAGGTCCTATACTGCATGGTTGGCTGATATTTGGGCTTCTGAGGAAAGTTGCCTCTTGGCCTCTGATTCCTCTCTTGTTGCTTGAATTTCTGCGCATTGAACTTGCGCTTCCTGTCGTTCTCGATGTGAGAACGAGCATCTTCCAGAAGTATGGCATGGTTCATGAGGGTGTTAAAGTCTGGATAAATGTGCGTGATCAACTGCATCTTCAAACTTGGGTTAAGTCCCTTCCTGAAACGATCCTGCTTCTTCTTGTCAGTGTTAACATCCTCTGGTGCATAGCGTGCCAACTTCATGAACTTCCGGATATATTGATTCATTGTCATAGCTCCCTGCTTCAGAGAGCGGAACTCATCAGCCTTCATCTCCATAATACCCTCGGGTATATGGTACCTTCTGAATTCCTCTTGGAACTCATCCCAAGTGATAGCTTCTGCATCCTCAGCGGCTTCACGATAATTATCCCACCATTCGCCTGCTGCTCCAAGGAGCTGGTGAGATGCCAAAAGAACTCTTTCTCTATCATTGGCATTGATGACATCTAGCTTTTTGGTGATACTTCTCAACCAGTCATCAGCCGCCAAAGGGACTTCCTCAGCACTTTCAAAAGTTGGTGGCCTGAGCCTCATGAATTCTGACATCTTGGTCTGAGGGCCTGGAGTACGATCCAATAATCCTTGAGCGATCAACTCCATCAGACGAGTTTGATTGTCCATTACTTCCACTAGATTGGTGACAGGCGGTCCTGGGATGCTACCACCTCGTCCACCACCTCTTCCACCTCTACCACGGTTTTGGTTTCCTCCACCTCTGTTCTGATTATTATTTACCACTTCATCATGTCCTTCCTGATTTTGACTTTCCTCGTCTTCCTGGTGGTCTTGGTTATTGTTACGTCCAATTCTACCTCCACCTCTACCACGTGGGGCAGTGTTCCTGCCTCTACCACGTCCATGTCCATGACCCTGGGCGTTGTCCACATCATCGTGCTCTTCACGCTCACGGCGTTGCTGGAGTCTGACAGATCTTTTGGGAGGCATCTGTTTAACGGGTTTAGCAGAAAGGTGAGATAGGACACTCGAAAGGTCTACGAACTACGAGGCATAACAAAACAAGATCAATGGAAAGAAATTCCAGAAATCTTGCACACACACAAGCAGAAAGATCCAGCATCATTACAACATCACATCAACTTATTCACAATAACAAGGTTCGATCATACATACCCAAGTCCTTTTATTTATATACAAGGACTCGACGATCTACGACTCGACACGAGACTCAACCACATGGCGACTCTAACTTACGACTACCAACCATACTACTGACACACCTGGCAACTACTAGACTCCACTACTCAAGGCGACAGCGGCCTCTACTACTAGCTAAGGCTACTCCTCGACGCCAACTCCTGCTGCTCAGACGTCGAAGCCACGGTCCTGAAGCCACTTGGCGTAGAGGTCGAACGGGTCTGCAGTCAGCTCGTCGGTGCTAAGCAGACGGTAGTACTCCTCGTCGTAGGGCGTCGGTGTCGGAAGTCCTCGCAGCTCCTGCTCTGCTGGGGCGACGAACGGCGCTGGCTGCTCCTGCTCTGCGGGGGCGACGAACTGCACTGGCTGCTCCTGCTCTGCTGGGGCGACGAACGGCACTGGCTGCTCCTCGCCCATAACCTCGTCGTCGTCTCCAGGAAGGTCCACGAAGTTCTCCGCCACTGACTCCTCAGTGGGGGCAACTCCGTAGCAGTCCTCCTCGGTGGACTCCTCTCTCATGAGTGCGGCCTCTAACTCTGCGGCCCACTCCATAAGGTCCTGAGTGTCCTCCGAGTCAGTGTGTCTCTGGGTGTCGGAGTCTAACCCTGAGTCATCCCCCGACGAGTCTGAACCTCCAGAAGACCAGGAGTCTCCAGTCGGCTCAGTGTCAGGGTCCGAGTCAGTCGGGCAAGCGTAGTGAAGGTGACGTGCTGGTCCTCCGATCCTCGGGGTCATCCTGCGGCGGGGTCCTGCTCTAACCTCGTGGAGTCTCACGTAGCAGCGGTCCACCTCTCTGATCAGGTACAGGGCGTCCTCCTCCCAAAGTCTCCTCACAAACTCAAGTCTGGAGGTCAAACGTGCAACCTCGTCCTGGGACGCAGCGAGCTGTGCCTGAACCTCTGCAAGCTGACCCTGGGTCTCTCGAAGCCTGCGGACGTCCTCGTCCCACCACTGGGCGGTGTCCTCGAGAACGCGGGCAGTCTGAGCGTGACGCTCCTCCAGCTGAGCTAACTCTGCACGAAGGTCCTCCATCTGCTACACAGAAATTTGAAAATAGGTAAGTATCGGAATAAAATAGTTTCATAAATAGAGGTAAGGTAAGTAGAGTTTTTGTAAAATATTTTCTACAAAAATATCACTCTCTCGCCTACTCGTTCCAACTTAGGGTCCATCCTACGGGCAAGTACGGCTCTGATACCACTCTGTCGTACCCCATTTCGGAGGCACTAGTGCTTACCGTATCAGTCCCTGGATCAGTAGCTGATACGACACTTTTACAGAATGGCATCTCAGAGTCATACCATTAACAATATTACCAAGTCTCATTACAAGCCTTTATATTACAAAAGGTCTTTGTACAATGGCTAAAAGCCTTATTACAACACGGCACAACCACCACACTTGTGCGTCACTGAGGACAGTGACACTTCACTAGAGCTACTGCAACGGAAGACTGAAGCGGGGTCCACTCTACAGGCAGACTTGCGCGCGGACGGAAACCCTACTCATCATCGCCATCACCTTGGAAGTCATATTCTGGTTCTTCCTCTGAATGATTGAAGCAAGAGTGAGTACATAAGGTACTCAACAAGTCCTAACACAAGGGTTAATAGCATGCAAGGGAGAGATCAAGGATAAGGCTGGGGTGTGATATATCAGCCGAAAAGCCACTTTTTGTGCAAGGGTTGGTTTGAAAAGCAAAACTGCTTTGCAAACTAAGTCAAGTAAGATTTGGAGTTTAGTGGGGTTGGTTGGCCCTGGGGGAGATGCATCCATCCCGCCAGTTCCCAAGTTTTAACGCTGGCAGACAACCAGCACACGGCTCCACACCGGCGTTTTCCAAAAACACACACGCCAAGGATCACTCACACAGGAAAATCTAATCAATTGTGTGGCCATTGCTTTCGCAATTGTCCAATGCCGTGGAACACGGCTATCCGGATAGATTCGACACTCTGCAGAGGTTGTGCACTTTACCCACAAGGTATACCAGCCTTTGCCATCGTCATGGTTTGGACTGGCATACTAATGGTTCCGTACCTACTTGGTGTCACCACAGCACCACCACGGAAAATCCTCAACCAGGGGCATCCATTCACCATAGGAATAAGGGCCACAGGCCATCACCATCCGCCGGACGCTAACGCCAATCTCGTTAGGTCTTCTCCTGGCTTCCGCTGCGACTCCCGCCTCCTGGTGGGTACCGGGTGACACTATAGTAGGGTGTGGTTCCAAACCTTTCCCATACAAGGCATGTGGTTGCACGATGGGTGCTAAGCAAGGCGGCACATGAACCGGTCCTTATACGACCGAACCAGGCATCTTCAATAGCCATTCCTCACGAGGAAGGCGTCCCAGAGATAGCCTCCCCACTGAGGACTACCTCGCCTGGTCCCGCCAAAACAAACCCCCACTATGGGTTGCATAACATCACTACTCCCACCCAAGTTCACATTTACGCACACCACCAAGCACTCACCTATTTTAACACCAAAAACATGTGTAGCAAGATTCATTATATACACAGTGTAATAAAGTCCTAAGCAGCATTTTCATCCAACAAATCATTAAATATTAATGATGTTGGGACCTAGGGTTAACAAGGAGATTAGGGTATAAGCAATATCAAGGTGAGGCAAACAACAATTACTTAGGACATACTAAGCATTTAAATCATTTATAAAATATTATGCATGTTTATTTGAAATCAGGCTCTAAATAGGATTATTTGCAAACATAGGCGCAATATGATCAAGGGGTTAGGACTTGCCTTCGAAGTCTTCTTCCTCTAGTCCTTCCTCGTAGTCGGGATCCTCGTGCTCTTCTTCGAATGTTTGATTATCTAACGATCAAAAGTAAATAAAAGACGAACAAATCTACCGCTCAAACAATTAACAATCATTAAATAAAATAAAATCCCAAATAAACAGCAAATAGAGATGGCTTTGGCGTAGACAAGTAGAGAAGGATTTTAGAAGAAATTAGGCGAAAGAATTTCTGGATTCGGAGTTAAGATGAATTAGTTATGAATTTTCGAATGAAAAAGAAAGGAAATTGATTAGGATTTGATCAACTTAATTGAGTATAATCAACATCCTAATTTTCCAGAGGTGTTCAAAGGTTGCAAAATGGGTAGAAAGGAATATAGGATTTTTGGGAATTTATTGGGATTTTTCTGCTATTGGAAATGTGGTCGAAAATGTTTTCTGTGTACAACATCTGGGTGCGCTTAGCAATTCCCAGCGAGATTGCCTCACTGACCGGTGGGCCAAAGGGCCCAGCGGGGTCCGTGCGCTACTGTTTGGTGAGCCGGGTCCATGGAGCGGTGGACCACGAGTGCACGAGAGAGGGGTGCACGGTGCACCGCGTGCGCCACGGGGGCAGACGACCTGGGGTCAACGGGCCCACGCTGCCGACGTGGCGGCCACGTCGGGCGACCGCGTGGCGCCGACAAGGCGCGGCGGCGCGGGCACGCGCGCGGCGGCGCGGCGCCGGAGTGCTCACCGGTGGGGCTGTGGTGGCCGGAGCGGGACGCGGAGGGTGGCTGCGGACGCGCCGTGCGACGGCGGTCCTGGAAGCGCGTGACGGTGATGAAGGCAGGAGCTAAAGCTGCGCTGCGAGCTCGCCGGAGACGGGCGGCGCTCGGGCGCGCGCGGAGAAGAGGATGTGCGCGTGCGGGAGAGCGGCTACGAGGGTGCGTGAACGTGCACGTGAGCGCGTGTGTGCTGCGCGTGGCCTCGACGAGGCCGGGGAGGGTTCTGCGGCGGCCGGAGAGGGAGATGGGGGCGGCGGAGCGGCCGCGCTCGATGCGGGCTAGCTTAGGGTGCTCGGGGAAGGAGAAGAGAGGGCGCGGAAGGAAGAGCAAGGAGTGGAGGTGCTCACCTCGCGCTGGATTGGAGCGGGAAGCGACGGAGGGCGGCGGGGATGCTCGTCGGAGTTTCGACGGAGATGGGGAAAAGAGAGGGAAGGGCTCGGATGTGCGCGCGGTGGAGCGAGGGTGAGGGTGGAATGGCGGAGAAGAGAGAGAGAGAGAGCTCAGCGTCTCTTATAGCCGCGCGGAGGCGGTGCGCGCGCGGAGAAAAATCTCCGGCTCCGGCGAGATATTTTCTCGCCGGATTGACGCCGATGCGACGAGGCGAGGTGGTGCAGGGCGATGACGCGAGCGCGGAGTGGGCACGGCGTGGCTGCAGAGCTCGCGACGAGACAGGGCGGAGCTGAGCGCGACGTCACGGGGCAGGTAGGGATGGGGCTCGCCGGAGTTTAGGGTTAGGTTGGCCGGGCGGCACTGTGCGACGAGACGGGTCGGGGAGGAACCGGTGTGGCTCACGTGAGCGGCGAGTACGACTCCTGTGGCGCGGAGGTGACGGAGCGGCGAAGTCCGGCAGCGCGATATGGGCAGCGGCGTGATTCACGCCGGCGACGCCTGGAGGAAGACGACGCGGCGGGGCCCACCAGTCAGCGTCACAGGGAAGAGGAGATGGGCCGGGGTGAGACTGGGCCGCGACGGGCTGAGCGCGGGGAAGGAAAAATGGAAAGGAAAAAGGGGGAAGGAAAATGGGCCGGCTGAAATTGGCCCAACACGGTTTGGAGATGGTTTTTGGTTTCAAACAATTTTAGAATTTGAATTCGAAGGCAATTCAAATTCGGACAAAGACAAAACCCAAACAAACACTTAAAATAAAAGCAATAAAATACAAAAATGCACATGGTGGACTTTGTGCAGGTTTTAAAATCCAAAAAATTTTATTTTTGGTTCTAACTTAATCTAGAGAAATTGCTTTTAGTTGAAATTTTTTTAAAAGGGTCAAATTTTAAGGATTTTTAAATGAGCACAAATTGAGGGTGCTACAGTGTTCCACTTGCAACTGCAAGGTATTCTTCTTTGCCATCACCGATTCATAGTAAGGAGGTGTTTGGTTGCTAGCCACACTTATTTTGGCTTGTGTCACTTAACCACATGTTTTATGGTCATATTGTTTCACAAAACCCCACCTCTTTCAAAAACATCCATTAATATGACATGTAAACTATAACTTTGTACTTGCATGATGTAATAATTATAAACAATTTGATTAACAAAACTATTTAAATTGGATGCACAACCGTGTAGTCTCCAAAAATTAAAGTGCAGTCCATAGGTAAGATTCATATTATTTTGATATGAGTGGGGTCTTATGAAACAATTAGACCAAAATACCCGGGGTTAAGTGACAACAAAGTGCAGGGGTTTTTTTTTGCAACAAGCACTACAAAACCCCGGGGTTTATGAAATTTACTCGTTTTATTATTATATCAGGGAGGCTACCTACGTTGCTTTAGGATTCAGGAATATGCGATACAACTGCCAGTGGACTGGTACAAGACAACCGACCAAATCAGGACCATGCTGTCGCACAGGGGTTCTATTGCAAAAATGTTGGCGGGTGGCTTTTTGCAAATATGACAGGATTTCGGAATTTCGTCTTCTTCGTGTTGAAATATTTCCGACGATGAGGGGTTCTCGGTAAGAATAATGAGCACATTTATTGTTGTCCAAGGGTGTCCTTGGACTGCGGGTTGTTTCGTGAGGAATCAGAGGGCCGTTTTTGCAAAACGAGTTGGACGCGTGTGTAACATGCAACGACGCGATGGGAACAGACTGTATGTTCGCGATTTTACTAACGACGTGTTCACCCTGGATGGCCACCCTTTCGTGCACGAATGATTGTTGGGGATACCAAATACCAACTCTTTCCATGTCAAATTATTTATACGCAAAAATAATAAAATTCAAAGTTACAAAAGCTAGACGTTGGGTGAATCCATAATTCTATTGTGGACAAAGGCAATTTCTCCTAGTTAAACAACACTTTTGAAGTAAAGTAGCAATATTCGAGATGTCAGAAATTGATGCCTTTGGGGTGATCATGTCGAGTCAAAATAGCATGATAGCTGTGCTTTTTAGTTTGCAGCTAGAGCATTCAGTACGTACCTAGGAGAAAGGACAAGCATGGAAAAGAGCATAAACTGTATATATAGATGCGTAGTACGTAGCGGTTATTTCAATGAACAAGTAGTACAGATAGCTCACTCCAAATGAACGAGCAGAATTATCAATTATCAAAAAAAAAAAAAAAAAATGAACGAGCAGAAAAAAATAGGAGACACAGACCTGTTTATCAGTTTGTATTTATAGAGTGTGAGGCTGGAGACTAAGGTCGAAATGCGCGGGGTTACGCGTAAGGCAAAACCAGTTTATGGGCATCTGCCGGCTTCCGGAGAGTGATAGAAAATTTGAGATGCTTAAGATGTTGGAGAAGGCTGAATTAGCCGAGGCCACCATCCTGAAATCAGAGCGCAAAGCCATCGACCAGACCAGGTTCTTCACCGCAAGACCACACGACGAACAGAGTCGCCGCTGTTTTGTCTCGATTTGGCGCCGGGGGCACCAGGCGTAGCACCGCAGACACCGTCCGGCGTATCGCGTGGCACGCCCACCTTCACAGCAGTGGCCTCATGACGGCGTCGTTGTTCACAGCGCCCTTGCCGCGGCGTATTGCTGTCACCGGAAGCGCGATCGCGGCCTCCGAATGTGCAGATTAGTTGCTATTGGTTTTGACAATGCCGACTTCGGAGCTACCCGCGCAGTTTGAGGAACTGAAGCTGATCACGATCGTCGGCTCTTTTGTTTTATTGTACTATCATTAGCATTTATAGCACAGAAAAGCATATTTGAAGAGAAGGGGTGTCTGGTGCGTGATCGAAGAAAGTTAGATAACAATGAGAAAACAAAGCTATCAGAAAACAGAGGTACCACATCTCTGTTCACAGAGTGCTTAAAGCTAAATGCCCATAAGCGAGATAACCACAAGAAAATAAATTGAGCCCAGAAATAAATATAATTAATCCCATTCCAGTAATTCAGTTGGCCAGTCGAAAATGGGTCATCAACGGGCGAATATTGTGCCACCAATGTAGTAGGCCAGCCCATCTTTTTTGCTTCTGAACCCTGCGCCATGAAAATCTCTCCTGCAACTGCAGGCATCAGTAGAACGTGAGTGTTGTCATGTCATGGATTCGGTTTCCATGAATTCAAAGCGCGACTAATGCCTAATATTCTCCTCGAACATGGAAAAGGAGTGCGGCAAAGGATGATAAGTCACATGTACCTGCTCTTGAAGTACGAAAAGCCCCAACACAGTTTCACATTTCTTGTAACAAACTCGTTCTCCTTTCTGGTAGTTGTGCTGGTGCTGCATTTATAAATGAGCATTGACAGATAAATATCTAGCCTGAAATGGTAGGGAATACAGCAAGAAAAACAGCAAAATTTGGCTAGGCAAAACAGAGATAACTAAGATGGCACGTCTTGGGCACCCGAGCTTCTGGGCACAATAGCCACTGACGCTTCCAGCCAGGTACAAGAACAACTCTGCTTTACCCGTGATAGGAAATCGCGGTGACTTTTCACAATTCTGAACTGTACTCTGCTGTTGATAAACAATGTCATTTCAATGTTCACTACAAGAAAATAAACTTTTAGTCACCAAGTTTTAGTGATCAAGAAATGGTCAATATTCTTGGAACAACAATATTTACCATGTGATTGGACGTAAAGGGCCTGTACAGGCTCTTTCTTGGAACAACAATAGATTGGACGTAACACCAGCCCAACTCTGCAGCAGGCCCCGACCTAGTATGAGAGGTATGCGGGCTAGGCTGAGACAGCAATACGGCCCATTACAATAACTTCAGGACTTTGTGCGGCACTACCATGCAGAAGTGTTGAATTCTGAATTTCTGACGAGTCAGTGTAATAGGCCATGGCCAACTTTAGGTGAACGAAAAGTAATAGATGGTTGCACAAACTCAGTGGATGGAAGCTAATAAATCATTTGAATGCTATCAATGTCAAACTGTCAGAACAGAAATGTGTGATGAATTAGCAGAAAACATGTTGATGCTGCCTCACGCCTGACAGTAGAGATAACCGAATATACGAAGACATGCAGCAATCATTTCGCGAACTCAATATAGCATGTCAAGATTCCCTCGGAGAAAGGGATGTGAAGAGAAACTGGGAGCCTCGCCCCCTGCGCTAAATTTGCCTGACAGTAATACATTCTCAAACAGCTACATTGTCTATAAGAAGCAGGAGTTTTCAGTCAAGTATGAGAAGAGTCATCTAACTATTGTTTCATATGTAAATCAGATTCAGCAGATGCATTCGGAAAGTAAAACATGAGAGAGAAGTAGATTTTTGGAGGATGCTTAGGCGTCATTATTTCCAATATGGAAGCTTAGAGCGGATAGTCAGAGTTTGCAATTAGTTTCATCTGATGAAACTTTGTTTTGTCTAATCAAACTTTCAGTAAGAGTTAATCTAATCAATAGAGGCATTTAATATGGTGGAGTAAAACTAAAAGAGAAGACACGTGAACTGGAAAAGAATTTCATGTGCTCTATTACTCTTGGAAAACATGGACTCCGGGGAGACCTGGCAATTGTTTGTCCTGTGCTTTGCAAGGTACTGCATAATTCAGGATCCCATGAGAAGCACAAAGCCTAAATTAAAAGCATGCTTTCTGCTTAAGGATATGGAGCATATACATAAGTTTTATGTAACTGCAAGAACTGTATCTCAGTATGTCGCAAGCTTTTCGAAAAAGAATCACAGGCTGGTGTTACCAGCCCGAAATGCAGCAAACCCCGCCGCGTCCTGTTATGGGGAGGTATCTGGGCTACGCTGTGGCAGCGAATTGACCCATTACGATAGCTTCGATCATGACTCTGAAAAATGGTGCTACACTGTGCACATGAGTGCTGGATTAGTTTGCTTTCATAAGACGATTTCTGAATTTCTGACAATGCAGGAGTATGGCCCAACTTTAGGTGATTGGAAAGTAATAGATGGTTGCACGAACTCTGGTTGGAAATGAATCAACCATTTGAATGTTTCCCATGCCCAACTTTCAGGACCAGAAATGTGATGAACTAGTAGAAAACATGCTGATGCTGCTTCACGTCTGACAGTAGAGAGAACCGAATAGGTGAAGAAATGAGGTATGCATTTCACGCACTCTGTATTGCATTTGAAGATTCCCTCAGCGAAAGGGATATGAATATGAACTGGGAGCCTCGCCCCTCCTCATGCCAACTTCGCCATTCAAAAACACATTCTGCATACACAAATATTGTCTATAAATTGCAGGAGTTTTGAGTCAAATAGGGGCATATGCATTCGTCGGAAAGTAAAACATGAGATAGAAGTATAAGATGTTGGATGAAGCTGAGAGTGTCATTAGTTCTGATCGTAGAGCATCCGAAGCACAGTTCTTTTTAATTTGTAGTGGTTCCTTCGTGATCCTTGTTTTCCAGTTTGCATTGAAAATTGAAATATGAAGCAAGAGGAGGGGTTGAAACTACTGGGGCTGTGTAGAAGGCAAAACCAGTTTATGGGTGTCTCCAAGCTTCCAGTGATAGAGAGGAAAACAGAGATGATTGAGATGTTGGAGGAAGCTGAAACAGCCGAGGCCACTATCCTCAAATCAGAGCGGAAGGCCATCGCACAAAGCAGGTTCTTCACCGCAAGCCCATGCGACGAACAGGTTCGCGGCTGTTTTGTCTCGATTCGGCGCCGTGGGCACCGGGGGTAGCACTGCACCAACCATCCGGCGCATCGCGTGGCACGCCCACCTTCACGGCGCATCCCTGTCACCGGGAAGGCGATGGCAGCCTCCAAATTGTTTTTTTTTTTTTGTATATCATTAGCATTTAGCACAGAAAAGCATATTGAAGAGACGCCGTGTCTGGTGCGTGATAGAAGAAAATTAGATACCGATGAGAAAATGAAGCTAGCAGAAATCAGAGCCACAACATCTTTGTTCCTAGAGCGCTCAAAGCAAAATGCTCAGAAGCGAGATAACCACAAGAAAATAAATTATGCCCAGAATTAAAAAAAAAAATAATCGCATTGCAGTATTTGAGACGTAAAAGAATACACGCCTTTCTGGTAATTCAGTAGAATCAGAGTAGCATGCTAGTCATGCTTTTTGTTTGCAGCCAATACAATTCTTGCCAAACCCATGACGTGCATGGACAAGAAGACATGCTGTATATATGTATGAATATTGTTGGATATAGCTACGCACCAGTAAGTGCAGATAGATATTAACTCCAAGGAACTAGCAGAAAAAGAGAGAAGCACTAACAAACGATATTTTAGTTTAGGACAAAGTCCATTTTACTCCCCTGAAATATGTCCTTGGTCCATTTTACTTAGGAACTGATGAAGGATGTGATCAATCCTGCATATATCCAGTAACAGTGATGAAGAGAAAAGCTGAGATGTTGGGGCACTCTGAAATGGTCGAGGCAAGTATTGTCAATCTGGAGAGGAGAACCGTCGAAGAGGACAAGCTGTTCATCGGGCGCACAATCTGTGCACATAGAAGCAATGTGCCACAGTAGTTTTTGTGTCACAGCCTGTTCGTTTCGCTGCAGCTGCGGCTGCAGAAAAATAACTGCGAACACTGTAGCTGCTGCTGAAGAAATAACTGCGAACACTGTAGCTGCTGCAAAGCAGCGAGACGAACACGCTGTCATTTACGCCGGGAACAGCAATGTCCCGCGCCTTGTCGGCAAGAAATTCGAGGACCTCCTCCGTATCAAGTCGCACAAACCACATGGGCTTCGCGACGGCGTCCTTGTCACGACCTGTCAAATATTTACCCATTACTTCCAATGTTTTTTGTGTAATTATAATTTAGCACAGGTACCAAAAAAAAAAGGATTATGTTTTCATGTCAGCCGTGTGTGATTGAATAACATTCAGGAGAGAGTGACTTTGTTTATGGGGTACCAAAAATGGAACTTAACTTAGTTCAGAAAAACAAAAGTGACACCGATCGTTATGGCGAGTGATTAATGCAACTGAAGCAAGCACAATTGTTTCGTAGATTAACTGTTTGATTTCCAGCCTTCATGCGTATATAAATGCTAGTATTAAAAAAGTTAGTTTTTACTCGCAAAAAAAGACCCTCTTGAAGGCTGGAAATCAAAAAGTTAGTTTTTTTTTGCAAGACTCGTAGATTAACTGTTTGATTTCCAGCCTTCATGCGTATATAAGCTGTAACGAATTAAAATCTCAGTGCCCACTTATTCGGCTCAAATGTTCACCTGTTCTTATTATATGACGCATTCTTTAGCACGTAGCACAATAAAGTACCATGCTACTCATGATTTTAGCGTTCAGCTAATGCACGGAAATCATACAAATAGTAGTATTGGTTACTGCAATATTTTTTTATATAAAGGAAAAAAGAGTTTCCTGTCTTTTGCATATTGATGCGTACTGCACAATTAGTTACCGCAAATAGCGAAGGTGGCAATCAGTTCTCAAGGAACATTGAGAAACCTTTTCAGGTTACTTGATAAACTGGGGGATGCGGTAGCAACAAAGCTTATAGCTAACTTTCCGGTGAAAGGGAGACAAACTGTGAGGCTAGGGTGAGATTTGGAAGAAGCTAAAATGGCTAAGCGAAACTACGGTCAAATTGCAGTGCAGACGCAAAGAATAAGCTACTCAGCGAGCGTGCTAGGCTTGATGCTCAGCTCAGATACTCTAGAGTCTCCTCGCTTCGAGCGAGATCTCTACCTCCGTGTCGGCGCCCATGATTACGGCGGCTGCGCGACTTCCGTCCTTTGTGCCCATGATTGCAGCTCCTGCTAGTGCAGTAGTGCTCATGCTCCAGGTTACGCACTGGTTTGGGAGTGCCCTGTCACTACTCACTACAGCCTTTGAGAGAAGGAATTCATGCCTTTCTGGTGATATGGTGTAAACGAAGGTGGTCATGCTTTTAGTTTGCAGCTAATGCATGCCGAACCCATGACTAGCACGGAAAATAATAAAAGCTATATATATATATATATATATATATATATATATATATATATATATATATATATATATATATAGAAGACCTATATCTATAAAATATAATAATAAAACGAAAGCTAATGATGACAGGAATGTCATATTATATGAAGACGCCAATGATAAAGGGAATATTTGAAGACCGGTGGCATAGCGCTTTGTAAAAAGCAGTGACACGCAGGCCAGAGAATCTCTAGAAGGCTGATGAGGTGTGCACAAGGACGTCACAACTGGTGTCCTTACTACAGCAAAATGAAGGGTGCGTGTGGATTATGCTACTACTACTACTTGGAGATGGAGGGAGAGTGCTCTGCTCTCGCGTTCTGGAGGATGGCAGTGGATGGTCGAGTGGCGGTCTGGCGATCGATGCCTCTGCTCTGAACTCAGGAGCCTCCTTTTATAGCCGCGCGAGAGAAGTACTCTTCCTGTTTATTTAGGACACGCACCCTTCATTTTGCTGTAGTAAGGACACCAGCTGTGACGTCCTTGTGCACACCTCATCAGCCTTCTAGAGATTCTCTGGCCTGCGTGTCACTGCTTTTTACAAAGCGCTATGCCACCGGTCTTCAAATATTCCCTTTATCATTGGCGTCTTCATATAATATGACATTCCTGTCCATATATATATATATGTATATATATATATAGCGCGAGAGCCTTTCAATATTAATATAAGGTGCATAATGTAAGACCTATATCTATAACATGCGCAAGAAAATTTATAATATAACATGCGCAGGAAAATTTATACCTTTATGACTGAAGACTGTCTCAAAACAAGCCAGCAGAAGGCATAAACCCTGATACTTTTGTACATATGTCAGCCAAAATTATTTGCGCCGTGAGATGATGTGTCAAAGAATCTCATCATTGCAAGATTGAAAGGCATCGTCAAATGACAAAGCAAGAAAATGGACAAGCCATCTGGTGTCCTCAACGCTAGGAAGACCGTCCACATAAGGTCCTTGATACAGGATGAAGAAGGCTGCGTGTCCTAAATAAACAGGAAGAGTACTTCGCTCGCGCGGCTATAAAAGGAGGCTCCTGAGTTCAGAGCAGAGGCATCGATCCATCAGACCGCCACTCGACCATCCACTGCCATCCTCCAGAGCGCGAGAGCACTCTCCCTCCATCTAGTAGAATTCCACTACCTGTAATATAGAGTGTGTACATCCAGTGTAATATCCTGCTTGTAAGGTAATCAGTCTTCTCGTGTTTGTTTAAGTGTTTGGGGTTCCCGAAAGGGAAAATCGTATGTAAGCTATGTTTATGGAAATGAAGTAGCTCTGCTTTGAAAATTCCCTGTTATTCTTAGTCTTGCTCGTACGGAAAACGTTTCTATGCTAGCGACCCTATAGGAGAAACCTCTGTTGCGGTGTTTTGTCTAGCCCAGAGTGTGGCAGAGAGACTCTTGTGACCGCGGAGAATTGTTCCCTTCGGGTGGAACTGCCTGGGGAGACGATAGGAACCCGTCTCGTATGCGCCTGGCTAGGGTTATTTTAGGGAAAGCTTAGCCGCTTCTGAAGCAAACTGGTTAGACATATGGTAAGTACCGAGTAGGATTTTTTTACGCCTGTTGACTTGCACCGGCCGTCCGTCTGGCCGCGCCAGCCAAACCAGATCCTGAATAAAACAAGAACACGCTTAGCTAAATACTAATCGAAGATCAATAGCCATCGACGGAATCTCGCACGGGAAATATTTGGTAGTGGCAAACACACCACTCAAGTGCAATAGCCACTAGCCAAGAGTAAGTGGGCATTCACTGTAGCAGTGGGCTGTGAATAGTAACCCGAATTTGAATAGTACTCGGAATTTGAACAGTATCTCGAGTTTGAATAGTAACCCGAATTCGAATAGTGCAAAATCCCCGGGTATCTGAATATTTATCTGAATATTGCTGAATAAATCCCTTTGGTGCAAATCCCCGGGTATCTGAATATTTATCTGAATATTACTGAATAAATCCCTTTGGTGCAAATCCCCGGGGATTTGGCACTATTCGAATTCGGGTTACTATTCAAACTCGAGATACTGTTCAAATTCTGAGCACTATTCAAATTCGGGTTACTATTCACAGCCCACTGCTACAATGGATGTCCACTTACTCTTGGCTAGTGGCTATTGCATTTGAGTGGTGTGTTTGCCACTACCAAATATTTCCTGTGCGAGATTCCGTCGATGGCTATTGATCTTCGATTAGTATTTAGCTAAGCGTGTTCTTGTTTTATTCAGGATCTGGTTTGGCTGGCGAGGCCAGACGGACGGCCGGTGCAAGTCAACAGGAGTAAAAAAATCCTACTCGGTACTCACCATATGTCTAACCAGTTTGCTTCAGAAACGGCTAAGCTTTCCCCAAAATAACCCTAGCCAGGCGCATACGAGACGGGTTCCTATCGTCTCCCCAGGCAGTTCCACCCGAAGGGAACAATTCTCCGCGGTCACAAGGGTCTCTCTGCCACACTCTGGGCTAGACAAAACACCGCAATAGAGGTTTCTCCTATAGGGTCCTTAGTATAGAAACGCTTCCCGTACGAGCAAGACTAAGAATAACTGAGGATTTTCAAAGCAGAGCTACTTTATTTCCACAAACATAGCTTACATACGGTTTTCCCTTTCGGGAACCCCCAAACACTTAAACAAACACGAGAAAACTGATTACCTTACAAGCAGGATATTACACTGGATGTACACACTCTATATTACAGGTAGTGGAATTCTACTAGATGGAGGGAGAGTGCTCTCGCGCTCTGGAGGATGGCAGTGGATGGTCGAGTGGCGGTCTGATGGATCGATGCCTCTGCTCTGAACTCAGGAGCCTCCTTTTATAGCCGCTTGAGCGAAGTACTCTTCCTGTTTATTTAGGACACGCAGCCTTCTTCATCCTGTATCAAGGACCTTATGTGGACGGTCTTCCTAGCGACGAGGACACCAGATGGCTTGTCCATTTTCTTGCTTTGTCGTTTGACGATGCCTTTCAATCTTACAATGATGAGATTCTTTGACACATCATCTCACGGTGCAGATAATTTTAGCTGACATATGTACAATAGTATCAGGGTTTATGCCTTCTGCTGGCTTGTTTCGAGACAGTCTTCAGTCATAAAGGTATAAATTTTTCTGCGCATGTTATATTATAAATTTTTCTTGCGCATGTTATAAATTCTACTAGATGGAGGGAGAGTGCTCTCGCGCTCTGAAGGATGGCAGTGGATGGTCGAGAGGCGGTCTGATGGATTCAGCAACATCACGTTTTAGGACATGTTTCGTATGCAAAATTACGATAAAAGTTTACTAAAACACATCACAAAATTATTGTAAATCACTATAGACATAGTGATTTACAATAATTTTGTGATGTTGCTGCTGCTGCCAAAGCAAATTGCGCCCTCATCTTTTCAGTGGCAAACAACTGGTTTGCTAGCTACCTCTCCATCCATGACCATGCTCGCCGTCTTCCTCCTCGCTCTCTCCCTCACGCCGATCGCTAAGAGTGAACTGCTGAGGAAATACTGTGACTACAGTATCGACGGCAAATCGGCCAACACCTACCTCGCCAATCTAAAGCTCCTGTCTGCCACGCTTACAAAGAACGCCCCCTCCTCACCGTTCCTTTTCGCCAAAGGCTCCGTGGGTTCCGGCACGGGTACCCTCTACGGCCTCGCGCTCTGCCGCGGGGACACCACCAATGCCTCCGCGTGCAGCGACTGCCTCGACAGCGCGTTCGGGAGCGCGCATCAGCTGTGCTGGAACAACACGGACGTCGCCATCTTCGACGACATGTGCCTCATCCGCTACTTCAGCGAGGCAGTCAATTATACTGGCAACTATGATGTAATCACGTATGGAGTCGGAGTGATCAGCAACATGGACACAACTAATATCTCCGTGCCCCTTTTACCTGGCTGGGATCCTGGCAGCGCCTCCAGCATCAGAGACATCTTCAGGGTGCTGCTGCAGGAGACGACCCAAGCGGCAGCAGCCTACACGAATAGGAGCCTAGGAGGTACGCGACAGGTTTCATGGATGCCACCAATACCATGCCACCGCTATATTCCATGGCGCAGTGCACGCCGGACTTGACGTCCATTGAGTGCGGGGCCTGCCTCCAGTATATCATGGACCTGGTAATGACCAACTTTACCGGTCAACAAAGCGGACGGGTGCTTGCCGTCGGGTGCAGTCTGGAGTATGATACTGCTCCGTTCTACAGCGGCACGCCCATGTGGAGAATCATACCGCCGACAGAACTTGTTGTGCCACCCGCTGCTGCCGTGCCCAACCTGAAACACAAGAGTAATTAAGCAAAAAAAACTACATCTTTTCATTTCCTCGCATCTACTTTTTATATTATATAAATTTACGATAACGTGCCAATTTATAATTGGGTGCAGTGTAACAAATTAAGTTTGTTCCTCTTGCGGACTTTGAACATATGAACTTGATTCATCTACTTTCAAACAGATGGGTAAACGTTTTTCTGCATCCAAATAAAATTCATCCAACTTCAGAAACTTTCAAGTTCCAATTGTTGTAATTCATCTCTCAATCCGGAACTTTTTCTAAACTCTCAAAAACCTCTTAGACTGAAGATTGACAATTCATCCGCAAACATTGATATAAAGAGTTGAATACATATATTGCAATGGATGCATGGTACTGCACAATCAGTCTAATAAATTATTTTTAACCATTTGTATTTTGTTGAAGTGATTGTTTTTCTTTTGATCTCAGAGCACGTGAGCAAAATTTTGGTCATTGCTATAGTTATTTCACTACTTGTCTTGCTTTTCGGGATGGTCATCTTGTTCGGATTCATCAGAAGGCATGGGAAAGGTCAGCTATCTACCCACAATTGCTCTTGTACACAGCCTGTCTCAAAGGCTTACATTTAATTTTTTTTGTTCCAAATATCAAGTGCATCCACGGTGAATGAAAGGTCACATAACTCTGAATTATTAGGTAAAGTGTCTGAGGAAAAGGTTAAGATGAAGGTAACTGAAGATGAAGAACTAATTTGGGGATTAGAGGGAAGGAATTCAGAATTCATGGTTTATGATTTTGCACAAGTAATAGAAGCTACTGGTAACTTCTCCGAAAGAAACAAACTAGGGAAAGGAGGATTTGGTCCTGTATACAAGGTAAGACAAGAGCAAAATACACGCTCAGACGAGCCAAAAGAGATAAAAAGAGCTTCATTCACATGGATAAAAAAAACAAAAACATTATGAATACTATGTTTGTAACATGCACAAAACTGTCATTTTTTATTAATAAAATTGTTATTCTTCTCAATGAAGTATGGCCAAAATAATAAATGAAATCGTGAAAAAAATCACAGATAGACTTCTTTTGAATTTTTCCACAGGGCCGGTTTCCTGATGGATTGGAGATAGCTGTTAAGAGACTTGCTGCACGTTCGGTGCAAGGTTTCACTGAGTTCAAAAACGAAATCCAACCCATAGCCAAGCTGCAGCATACAAATCTGGTTAGGCTCTTGGGATGCTGCACTCATGGAGAGGAGAAAATACTAATCTATGAATATTTGCCGAATAAAAGCTTGGACTTCTTTATTTTTGGTACAGCTTCTTGCAACTTCGTAGTACAAATTCGTCATTCAACAGATTTTTTCAGTAACACCTTGTTTAACCTATACTTTCAGACCCAGCAAGAAAATATGTAATTAATTGGAAGAAACGTTTACTGATAATAGAAGGGGTAGCACAAGGACTTCTTTATTTGCATAAGCACTCCCGGTTACGTGTCATCCATCGAGATCTGAAGGCAAGCAACATTCTCTTGGATCGCAAAATGAATCCTAAAATTTCAGATTTTGGCCTTGCCAAGATATTTGGCACAAATGAGTCTGAAGGAAACACAGGAAGGATTGCCGGGACATAGTAAGATTTTTACACGAGATAAACCATCATATGTTTATTACAAAGCCTCCAGTGACAACAAACTGACCAAGATGGTCTTTTCATACATTTATTTAGTGGCTATATGGCTCCTGAGTACGCTTCAGAGGGAATCTTCTCAATCAAATCCGATGTTTTTAGCTTTGGTGTGCTAATTCTTGAGATTGTGAATGGGAAACGAACATCTAGTTTCCAACGATATGGAGAATTCATCAACCTTCTTGGACATGTAAGTCTTCATTTTTTTGATTTGTAAAAAAATTGTCTCTCATATCATAGAATGGAAACGTATATAATTTGAAGTGCATCCATCACCTAATGATCTACAACTGCACCACCAAGAGCACTGCTACAGAATTTCTACTCTACACTTTTTTTGGATTGCAATTGTGGAAAGATGAAAATTAGGATTGCAAAATGGAAAGATGGATTGTGGCTCAACATTCCATCCGCCATGTGTTTTTCCAACATCCATCTGATATTCGTTTCATCTGCACCACCAAGAGCACAGCACTCAACATCCACCATTATGTCTTTTTTCATCAATTCCTTGCAGGCGTGGCAATTGTGGAAAGATGGATTGTGGCTTCAACTTGTCGATGGATCAATTGATGCTGAGTATTACACTCTAGAAGTAATGAGATGTATTAACATTGCACTGTTGTGTGTGCAAGAGAATGGCAGATCGACCTACCATGTCAGATGTGGTTGCAATGTTGAGCAGCGAGAGCTTGATCTTGCCTGAGCCTAAGCACCCTGGATATTTCCATGTAAGAGTAGTAACACATGAAGAAGCCTCAATGATTCTTGTGCCAGCTAGTGTTAATGATGTCACTGTATCTGCCCTCGATGGAAGATAGCTGTCTACTACAGCTCAAGGTCATGTGAGCATACTTTGTACTAAAAATTGCTGCACTCGAGGAATTTCTACCTTTCAGAGCTAACATTTTGAAATAACAAATACAAGAACCTGTTTTTTGTTCTGAATGTCAGTTATATTATTTGTGATAGAAAGTTCGAAATCCAAATTGTAAATATATGATACACACGAACTCGCATCAGGAGCGTTTATAACTCAAGACCAAAGAAGTGCATTTTTTCCCTTTTGACCGAAATGTAGCATGTTGGAAAAAATCCATGTTATTCTCAATCTATATTTTAGTTTGAGGTATATCTCATAGGCATTTAAATTTTTTATGCGAACTAACTATTAGATCCAGCAGCAGTTGGAGCAACATAGCACAGATCAGAGGAGACATTGACTTACGATGGGCTTTTCAGTGCTTAAGTTTGCACATTGTAGTCAAAGCAGACCGTTGAAGAAGACAAGGCAGCGAATGAACGATCGCAATGTTGTGCTGCCAGGAAAACCTATTGCCACAAATCATGCAGGCTTCACGATAGCAATGGCTTGGAGATACCTTCCTGGTGCACTCTATAAAATAGAGTAAGCGGGATCTAGTCATTACAAGAAAAATCTTGTGTGGAGACACTTTTGTATAGACATTTTCTTATTTTCTTTAATGAATTCGACATATTGTCACACCCCAAAATTTATATTTTTGGCTGTGAAGCATTTTACTTTAATTTCAAAACTTTTGTATAAATAAAATGAATTTATTTTTATGAGATAATTTTTTTAAAAAAATTATAGAATAGGCTGAGGAAATTGATGGTTGGATACGTCCTTGTTAAGTTTCTCTCAAATTCCCTATATCATTGTCTCCTAATTTCTCATGTTTTATCCATTTCTTTCTCTTTTTTTCCCTTGGTTCCAAATTCATAAAAACTCTGGCCAACCTCTCGGCCTAATCTCCCTTAGCCCATTTCCCTGCTTTTCCCTCTATTCTCCTTTTCCCTCATGGGGTTCTAACTTTCACCCCCTTGCGCCCTAGATGAATTGTCTCATTAAGAGTGAAGACATTTATTAAAGTCTATAACCGTGTTAACTCTTATTTGCACAGGCACGTGGGATCTTATACGAGCAAATTTTTTATATGCCATTGGAAATTATACTTTTCTCTTATTTGCCATCAAAATTTTATACTTTTCTTATTTGCATCGGATCTCATTTCACTTCTCTTATCTGCCATTCTAATCATTTTGGTTGTTAGATTATTGTGCTTTCATCACTGCATTATTTGTCTTGCAGTAGCATAATGGATTCGTCTCGATGTATATTATATGCGAGGAAAAATTAAAAAAAAATTGGAAGAAAAATAGAGGCAATATTTTGTTTTAACTCAAAATTACCTCCAATTTTCATCAAAAAATTTTGAAAATCATAGTTTGGCATAAATTACACTTTGAGACAAACCTATTCGCTATTGTAGCCTGAACACTATTGTGACAGGATCAAAATTTTCTATAAGCTATAGTGATTGGAGTGGCAAATAAGAGAAACATATTTTCATCCGCTGGCAAATAAGAGAAGTACAAAATTTTGATGACGAATAAGAGAAGAGTAAAATTTCCGATGGCAAATAAGAAATTTGCTCATCTTATATCCCGTCCTCCACATGTTTGTCCTATTACCTATGACAGGGTTTATTAGGTTAAGACAAATTCTGTTGGGCTTAACCTCTAGTGGCGGGCGGCCGCCTGCGATGTCACAGCGAGTGCCACTGCTAGGTTCTCTCTAGTGGGCGACGGTGTTGATGTCACTTTATCCGCCCCTGAAAGTGTCTTCCACTGCGTTTGGATGTTGGAATTCAGGCCCGGAATTCGGAATTGGAATTGGGCAGCCTCCAATGCCATTGTTTGGATGTACACGGAATCGTACTATGGAATCCAGACCGAATGCCGAATCGTTTTTCCCCGCCCTCGCGCGCCACTGCGGCCAATTCGGAGCCCCCACCCTCCGTATTCAGCGAAAAGCACCCCGCGCTCGCCCCTCGCCCTCTTCCCCATCCCGCCTCCCACAAAAGAACGCCTCCAAAATTCTGCTCGTCCCTGAGCGCGCGACTGCAGCGAAGAACCAGGAGGAGGCAACGCTCGTAGGGGCTCGACGGCGCAGGTGACTCTCGCCCCCCATCCCCAACTCCGGCCCTCTCTCCCTTCCTCCCTCCGGCCCTCCCTCCCTCCATCCCTCTCCCACCCAGCGAATGAAACTCGCCACCATCCCCTTGCAATCCCAGGTCAATCCGCCATGGATGACCTCGGCCAGCTCTGCTAGCAGCCCGTTAGGCCTCTCCTTTGTCCTCTTCCCCTGAAATTTCAGATCGGTGCTCTTCCTCATCCCTTCCCCTTTCTCAACCCTAGGTGACGCAGAAATTTATTTTTTTCCTTGTTGTTTACAGGGCAGCAATAGGAGGCCAGCTGGTTGAAGGTAACTACTCATGATTTCCCCTCTTTTTATTGATGCAAAATTGTTGTATGCGTGATGTACTGCGAGTATTTTTTTTTTGTTGACTGTGATTCCTTCTTACATATCCAGATATTGCATTTTTATTGTAGCTCACCATGTCAGAATTAGAGTTACAATTTTTAACTGAAGAAAACAAAAGAAGAAAGAGGCGACGGATTATAATGACGGAACTCTATTTTGAATCATGTCTTCTTGGCTTTGCATATCTCACTTCTCAGAGGTTACCAAGGGATCTAGGGTGCTTTAGTGATGATGAGCGTAGGCATAATCTTAGGAAGTATTTGCTGAAAGAAATGTACGACGGTTCTGAGGTTACATGCTATGATGAGCTGCGCCTAACTAAAAGAAACTTCCATGACTTGTGCACCATGTTGCGAGAGAGGTGTGATCTTCGTGACAGTGTATATGTTAGTGTGGAAGAGAAAGTTGCTATGTTCCTACTGGTGGTTGGACATGGAATTAAAATGAGGTTACTGCGTGGCACTTACAAACGTTCGTTAGAGATGATCAGTAGGCACTTTGGTGATGTGTTAACAGCCATTCTTTCTCTAACTGAGGAGTTCATTAAACTTCCTGATCCTTCTATCCAACCTCCTAATGATCACAAATGGAAATGGTTTCCCAATGCACTTGGAGCTCTAGACGGGTGTCATGTTGAGGTATGTGTTGATGTGGCTGACCAAGGAAGGTACAGGAACAGGAAGCAACAAATCACCACTAACATGCTTGGAGTTGTTGATTGTAAAATGAGATTTCTTTATGTTCTGCCTGGCTGGGAGGGTTCAGCTTCTGACTCAAGAGTTCTTCGTGATGCTATGAGAACGAGTCGCCAAGATAAATTTGTTGTACCCGCGGGTACGACTCTTTCACTTGGCATTTAGTTAGTTTCTTTTATTTACTTGATAGCTAACTAAATTTCTTAACATCAGGTCACTTTTATTTGGGTGATGCTGGTTACACCAATGGTCCTGGTTTTCTTACTCCTTTCAGATCCACTCGTTATCATTTGAAAGAGTGGGTTTCAAGTCAACAACAGCCCAAAACTCCCAAAGAATTGTATAATTTACGTCATTCTCGTGCTAGAAACGTAGTAGAGAGAACTTTTGGTTTGTGGAAGAAAAAATGGGCTATCCTACGTGAAGAAAGTTTCTTTGGCATAAAGAACCAGGTATCAATGTCCTTATGGTGCTGAATTAATTAACTCTTTTTTGTGGTGGCACTTGCTGACTATGAACTAATATTATTGCAGATACGAATTATCAATGCTTGTTGTGTCTTACACAACTTTGCAAGGGATAGGCAGCACCTCATGGATGATTTATTGTTGACTGAAGTTGATTCTGAAATAGCAGACATGCTGAACGAGCCTTTAGATGATCCTAACTTAATTAGAAATGTTCAAGTCACTACTGAATGGAACAACTTTAGGGACCAGCTGACTAATGACATGTTTGCTGAGTATCTAGTTCGGCATGGATGTGTGATGTACCTATTTTGTGGTAGCTAGCTGATGGTGTCTCGTTTGTGATAAAGCTAGCTAGCCTTGATTTTGGGCCCATGGTACCTGAATATGTACCTATTTTGTGGTATGTTAGCTGATGCTGTACTTTTTTTTGGTAGCTAGCTGATGGCTGAAAGCAAAGCAAAGCGAGGTAGCAGGTGTACCTCACATGGACTGCTGAAATGGACAGTGCACTGTTGGCTGTCCTAGTTGAGCATCACAACAATGGTGATCATGCTCAAAATGGCTGGAAGCCACATGTCTACAATGCAGCTATAAAGCATGTTTTTGAGAAGTGTTCTATGATAATCACAAAGGACAACATATTATCAAGGTGTAAGACTTTTGACAAGCATTATGAAGTCATTAGCAAGATACTTTCTCAGAGTGGTTTTGGTTGGGATTGGGATAATAATAAGTTGCAGATTGATAGTGAGGAGGTTTGGACTAAATATGTTGAGTTACTTACATTACTTGGCAGCAATAGTGTTTCCTGATTTCCTTTTATAAAATAAAACTGCAGCAACTATAATCTTGTGTGTGCATGTATATGCAGGCTAACTGAAAGTTGCCTAGAGGGGGGGTGAATAGGCAACGCTAAAAACTTCTGCAAATTAGGACTTAATCAAATCTTCAGAACTACCGGATAGTCCGGTACACTGCCGGATACTCCGGTACCGGAGTATCCGGTACTGTGTCGGACAGTCCGGAACAGGGGATAATCTTGCGAAATTTGAAAGCTATGAAGTTTCTAGCAATTCTACTTTAATCAAAAGACTTGTATATATGCTATCAAGTAAATCTACACAACAATTGCAGAAGGAAACAAGTAGATAAGTAGATCGAGGCAATATAGCAATATATAAGCAATATGAACAAGAACAAGTATGAACAACAAGAGCAATCAAAAGATAGACAAATTGACACACGATTTTCTCCCGAAGTTCAGGCACACACAGTGCCCTACGTCTCCGTTGAGGAGTCCACAAAGGACCGGGTTGCTCTCAACCCTAAACCTCGCTCAAATGGTCACCAAGACCGATTTGAGTGTTCCACTAGCAAATCCCTTGCGGGAATGGGTAATACAAACTTCCCGGAGCTTCACCACACGAATTGGGAGCTCCCGGGCAACCTCTAGCCGTCTAGGAGCACAAAGCTCCAAGAGTAACAAATGAAACTAAGTGAGATGATGCCACAAGAAGCTCAAGAGTGGGATTGCTTGCTCTCAACACAAATCTCTTGTTCTCACACACTCCCTTGAGTGAATCACACAAATCTTTGGCTTGGGAATGAGTAGAGAGTGAGAGGGGAAGCTTGGGTGTTGTTCTTTCAGTGGAGACGGAGAGAAATGGCCGTTGGAGGTGTATGGATATTTATAGGCGCGGCCAAAAATCAAACCGTTGCGCTGGAGGTTAGGTCCTACCGGATACTCCGACATAGTGTCGGATACTCCGGTGGGAAGCAACTGTAACTGGGTTTTAGCAGGGCCGGATACTCCGGCAGTGTGTCGGATATTCCGGTGGGAAGCAACTGTAACTGAGTTACAGGGCCGGATACTCCGGCAGTGTGCCGGATCTTCCGGTGGGAAGCACTGTAACTGGAAATTGGTAAATCTCTCAAGTTGAAATTTGGTTGGTTTTGGTTCATGCAAAAGCTCTTGTGACATCAAAATACACACGATTACCATCCCTCTTGATAGTACGGCATTCCTAGACTCAATGAAAATATAAAAGAGATAAATCTTTGTCCATTGAGCACTTAATGCCATTCTTGTCAACACATGAAGGGATTGTAACTTTGAAATCATTTTGATTCTCAATTGTGAGACCTAGCTGAACATTTTCTCATTGCAAACATTAGTCCTTTTGATCGTTTTAACGTCAATCACACAAAACACATGATTAGGGGCCTAGATGCACTTTCAATCTCCCCCTTTTTGGTGATTGATGTCAAAACAACCAAATTATAGCAAGGATAAAAAGATATTCAATAAGAACTTGACAAATTTAGAGAAAGCTCCCCCTAAATGTGTGCATGAATTGAATTCATCACAAATGGCCTAACAATGCCAAATACACATTTTCAAGAGAGACAATATGAGAGCTCTCCTAAAACCTTGCATGGACCAAATATCATCATATAGGCAATAAAAACAATATGCAACACATGAGAGCAATAAGCAATTTCACACAACCTAGAAATATAGAAACCAACAAGCGTCATTACACCACATATTCTCATGCATAGGACATAAAAAAATTTAGTCTTACAATCAAGCACTTAGTTCAACACAAATAATAATAATGCTCCTAAAGTCCATCACTAGGTAGAACGATAAAATTCTCCCCCTTTTTGGCATCACATCACCAAAAAGAGAAAGAGACAAGGTGAATCACTCATCATCATCGCTGCCCGCTGCTGCATCTTCCTCCTCACTCTCCTCTTCGTCCTCCTCTTCTCCTTCACCTTCAACCTCGGTGTCCTCATCACTTTCCTCTTGACGAGTAGGCTTCTTGGAGAAGTTGAAGATGTCCACATCATCATCACCATCGGAGGGAAGTTCGGGATACGGTGGAGGAGCTGCATATGGAACCTTATTGGCTTTGCACAAGTTGCGGATATTGCGCTCAGAATTCTCTTGACGCGCTCTTGCTTTCTCACGGGCCTCACGAATCTCAATAGCATTCTTTGTGCACTTGTTATAGATGGCCTTGAGGGCTCTAGCAATGAAAGAGGAGCTGCTAGGACGACGTCTGCGACGTGACTGAGATGAACCAACATGAGGAACGGTAGGATCAATAGCTGCTGCTGCTGCGAGGTAGAAGAGGGAGTGGTAGTGGTCACTTTCCTGATCCTGTAGGGGGCATGCTTGCAGTCCTTATGAAACTCGACCCCCGTAACATGCTCAATCATCCTCATTATGTAAGGAGCATATGCACAGCTGCGACTTGCATCCTTAGAGATGATGTAGATCTGCCAAAAGATGAAAGCAAACACACTGAACTCATCCTTCACTTCATCCTTATCTGACATGTACCACAGCAGATTTTTTGCATAGCTCAAGATGCTTGAAGCGTCCCCCTTCTTGGGAAGAAGAGTGTGCCTAAAGAGAGAGTTGCAATACTTGTAATAAGGCTTCAACCCATGAGTAGTACCAAGCTTGGGGTGTCTCCCTTCATACATGAATGCCATTTGCTCATCAGCAAGACAAAGATGATCAGTGATATCAGTCTTGCCAAGATCATCACTAGTGAAACCAAGAATCTCTGCAAAGTCACCATAAGAGACCTCAAAAGGATGTCTCTCAGTCATCCAATGTATCACAGGCTCATCATTGTTGACATCATCAATCTAGTAGGTAGCATAAAACTGAGCAATGACTTCTTCATTCCAATTATAGGGCATTGCCATAATGTTTGTCATCCCCATACTCTCACACTTGGCAATGACCTTGTTGATGATGGGATCTTTCAGCTTCTTCATATGCTCCCAATCAACAAACTGCATAGGAAGGACAGGAGTGCTCTTGCTTTGTATGACATAATTGTACCAATCCCACTGAAACACAGTCTGAAAGCGATAATCAATGATGTGGGTGTCCTTATCATACTCAAAAGGATCCTTCCTGCGAAGAGATGCCAAGTCATGCTTCCCTTTTGAGTAGTCAATATGTGCCATGCCCTCCATCTCCCTTTCTTGACTTGCAATGGGAGCATGCATCCTAGGGAACATGTTGGGGTACAATGTAGGAGGATCTCTGTCATCTACAGGGGCCTTTCCTTTGCTTCTACCCCTTTTGGTTGCACCTCCCCTTGAACTTGAAGTGAGCGGGTTGACGGTCCTCTTCTGCCCATGTCGCTGTCCACGGCCTTCCATCTAACACAAACATCCATGAAGGAGGTTTAAACATTGGAAGTTCAAGGATGAAATCAAGAATTAAGAGTATGGACGAATTGTTCAAGTGTTAGGTTCTGTCGGATTGTCCGGCTCTGTGCTGGATACTCCGGCGTCGGATACTCCGGCACACAGTCGGATAATCCGGCAGACCCTAACATTTCAAGAATTCGTCGAAACTCCCAAAATGGCCACAAGTTTCAACCAAACTTCTAGCATTGCTAAACAACCTCATATCCAACCTCGTCACCGAAGGGAATCCACAAGAACACCCAAAAACAAGGAGATCGAAGAGGGGGAAGACAAAGGATACCTTCAAGCACTTCCTCGGTTTCCGGAGGAAAAACTTGGGGGCACCGGAGTCTCCGGCGTTTGGAGGTCCTTGGAATCCTTGTGGGAGTCGAATCCCGCTCCAACACAACCAAGAATCGACGATTTTGGTGGGAGGGAGGAGAGAGGCGGCGAGAGGAGCAAGGGCACGGTGAAAATGAGAGGATAACGTTTCACCGCGGGGGTCAAATCCTTATATAGCTGGTAACTGACCGGATATTCCGACTCGGAGTCGGATGTTCTGACAGTCCCAGGTCCGGATACTCCGGTTCCTTCCCGGAATATCCGGTGGGGAGAGTCTGTAACCAGTCTGACCAGGCCGGATACTTCGGCACCATGCCGGATAATCAGACGTTCCCAGATTTTTCAAACTGACTTGATGAAGAGACTGAGATTCAAAGGAGTTGAGGGACAATGGATGGACTTTGAAGAACATTCTCATCATATATGGTCAGTAAGCAAGCAACAACCATAACTATGATCATATACAGCAAGATAGGATCAAAAAGATCAAGAACCATTCAAATAGTTTTGAAAAATCACTCAAATCTTTTTACAATTCATTTTGGTTTGCAAGACTACCAAATTAGTAAACAACATTCAGATATGCAACATTCTACTCCACATTAGAAGAATCAAGGATATTCAATTCACTTCTAAGTTCACAAAAGCGCTTTTCATCTAGGGGCTTGGTGAATATATCGGCAAGTTGGGCATCGGTTCTTATGTAACTAATAGTAATATCCCCCTTGATAGCATGATCTCTCAAGAAGTGGTGCCGGATATCTATATGCTTGGTTCTATTGTGATCAACGGGGTTATGAGCAATAGCAATGGCACCCTCATTGTCACATAGGAGAGGAACTTTGTTCATAGTGTAACCAAAGTCCTTTAGAGTTTGCCGCATCCAAAGTAATTGAGCACAACAATTACCGGCTGCAACATACTCCGCTTCGGCGGTGGAAAGGGCAACGGAATTTTGTTTCTTGGATGACCATGACACTAGGGACCTACCCAAGAATTGGCAAGTCCTGGATGTACTCTTCCTATCCACCTTACATCCGGCGTAGTCGGCATCGGAATAGCCAACTAACTTGAATTTGGAGCCTTTGGATACCAAAGCCCTAGGTTAGGTGTGTGAACCAAATATCGCAAGATTCTTTTAACGGCCACCATGTGGCTCTCCTTAGGAGCGGATTGAAATCTTGCACACAAACACACACTAAGCATAATATCGAGCCTAGATGCACAAAGATAAAGTAATGAACCAATCATAGAACGATATACCTTTTGATCCACGGGCACTCCTTTTGGATCAAGATCAAGATGTCCACTAGTTTGCATTGGGGTCTTGATGGGTTTGGCTTTGTCCATGTCAAACTTCTTGAGCATATCTTGAGTGTACTTGGATTGACATATGAACGTGCCTTCTTGGAGTTGCTTGACTTGAAAACCTAGAAAGAACTTCAACTCCCCCATTATGGACATCTCAAACTTCTTGATCATGATCTTACTAAATGCTTCACAAAATTCTCGGTTAGTAGAACCAAATATAATGTCATCGACATATACTTGGCACACAAAGATATCATTATCAATTTGCTTTGTGAAGAGCGTAGGATCAACTTTGCCAACAACAAATTGATTTTCAACAAGATATCCCTTAAGGCATTCATACCATACTCTAGGTGCTTGTTTTAGCCCATAGAGCGCCTTATGGAGTTTGTAAACATGGTTAGGATACTTTGGGTCTTCAAACCCCGGTGGTTGCTCCACATACACTTCCTCACTAATTGGCCCATTGAGGAATGCACTTTTCACGTCCATTTGTTGTAGCTTAAAACCATGGTGAGTAGCAAAGGCAAGTAATATACGAATTGACTCAAGCCTAGCTACGGGAGCAAAAGTTTCACCAAAATCCAAACCTTGCACTTGTGAAAACCCTTGTGCAACAAGTCTTGCTTTGTTTCTTGTCACAACACCATGCTCATCTTGTTTATTGCGAAACACCCATTTGGTGCCCACAACATTTTGCTTTGGTCTCTCCACCAACTTCCACACTTTGTTTCTCTCAAATTGGTTCAACTCCTCTTGCATGGCCATCACCCAATCCGGATCCTCGAGTGCATCTTCTACTCTAAGTGGCTCCAAAGAAGACACAAAAGAGTAATGTTCACAAAAATTTGCAACTCGAGTTCTAGTAGTTACCCCTTTTTCAATGTCACCAATAATGTTCTTGACGGGGTGGTCTCTTTGTACACTTTGACGAACTCTTGGATGTGGCACTCTTTCTTCATTCTCTACTCCTTCTTCCTCTTCCTCATCTTGTACATCTCCACCACCACTTGAAGCTTGATCTTTGTTGTGATCTTGATCTTGGTCGTCACCTTGATCTTGAGCACTTCCTTGATCTTGCTCTTGTGTGGGCGGTGGAGTTCCTTGGCGTGAGGATGAAGGTGGAGCTTGATCAACTTGAAGCTCTTGTGGTCGAATATCACCTATGGCCATCCTTCCAATTGCCTCATGTGGAGGTTCTTCATTACCTATCACACTTGGATCAACTTGCTCTACTTGAGAGCCGTTAGATTCATCAAATGTCACATCATGCATAACCTCAACACAACCATTGGTTTTGTTGAAGATACGGTATGCCAAGACATTTGATCCATATCCAAGCAAGAACCCTTCATCGACCTTAGGAGCAAACTTTGAGGACTTGGGTTTCTTGTTAAGTATAAAGCATTTGCTCCCAAATACACGAAAGTATGAGACATTAGGAACGTTACCGGTGAGTAGCTCATAGGGTGTCTTTTGTAAGATTCGGTGGAGAAATAACCGGTTTGATGCATGGCATGCGGTGTTCACGGCTTCGGCCCAAAAACGGTCCGAAGTCTTGTACTCATCAAGCATTGTTCTTGCCATCTCAATGAGTGTGCGGTTCTTCCTCTCGGCTACCCCATTTTGTTGTGGAGTGTAGGGTGCCGAGAACTCATGCTTGATGCCATCTTCATCAAGGAATTCTTCAACTTGAGTATTCTTGAATTCACTTCTATTGTCACTCCTTATCTTCTTGATCTTGACTTCATGTTCATTTTGAGCTCTTCTCACAAACTTCTTGATTATTCCTTGCACTTCACTTTTATCATGCAAAAAGTATACCCAAGTGAAACGGAAATAATCATCAACAATTACTAAACCATATTTGTTACCACCAATGCTCAAGTAGGCTATTGGACCAAAAAGATCCATGTGTAGCATTTCCAATGCTCTTGTGGTAGTCATCACATTCTTGGCGAGGTGAGGTGCTCCATGTTGCTTTCCGGCTTGACAAGCACTACAAATTCTATCTTTCTCAAAAGAGACATCGGTTAGTCCATGGATGTGACCGCCCTTTTGGAGATCATTAAGATTTCTCATGCCAACATAGGCTAGCCGGCGATGCCATAGCCAACCCAAGCTAGACTTTGCCAACAAGCATGTATTAATTTGGGTTTTATCGAAGGAAAAATCCACAAGATAAAGCCCTCCTTGCAACACACCATTAAAGGCAATTGAGTTATCGCTCCTCTTGAAAACGGTCACACCTTCGTTAGTGAAATAGCAATTAAAGCCTTTCTCACAAAGTTGTGAGACCGACATCAAATTAAACTCCAAAGAATCTACCAAGAGAACTTTTGAAACGGAATACTCGGGAGTGAGAGCAATGTTACCCATTCTAAGTACTCCTCCTTTACCATCATCACCAAAAGTAATTTCACCCATATCGGTTGTGTTCTTTTCAAGTGATGTAAACATCTTCTTCTCTCTGGTCATATGACTTGTGCATCCACTATCAAGCACCCAACTTGTTCCACCGGAGGAGTATGCCTACAAAAACAAATTAAGCCTTTGTTTTAGGTACCCAAATAGATTTGGGTCCTTGAGCATTAGTAACAAGCATCTTTGGCACCCACACACATCTTTTAATCATGATGTTGTGTGCACGGGGACCAACATATTTAGCAATAACTTTGCCATAAGAATTTCTAGTAAGCACATAATCGGCATAAAAGGTGTCTTGAGGGGCATGAACTTTCTTCTTGTCTTTTGGTGCTTCACTCTTGTTCTTCATAGCACTTGTGGTCTTGACTTGCTCAACCTTGTTCACTTTCTTTGACCCCATGTTCCCTTTGTAGATTTCTTGCTTACCCAAAACATAAGGTCGAACATGGGTATCCTTGATGATGAAGCTTGAGTCTTTCTCATCACAAAGCTCACCACCATATACGGTGAAAGGTTGGAGCCTATTGAAGCCATCTCTTGCCATCTTGAACCTCTTTTCTTTTTCACCTTCACCTTCACCTATCATGCCTCTATTGATGATGACATTCATCCTCTTGATTTGCCCTTTCAAAAGCTTCACCTCTTTCTCATGGTTAGCAAAAACATTGATATCATATTTATTACATTTTGCACAACCTTTACTCGTGGAGGGATCGATTGCTAAAATGGTATCTTTTGTAGGTTTTGAGGTGCTAGACCAAAGAGCATCAAATTACACTTCAAGATTCTTATAGGCCTTGACTAGCCCACTATGTTTTTCTTGAAGAGCAACATTTGAGCTCTCAAGACTTTTGAAAGTCTCCTTGCTTTTCGCAAGTTCTTGGCCCAACTTTTCCCTCTTTTCCTTTTCACATGCCATGAGCTTGTTGAGTTCAAAGTTTCTCTTCTTTTCAAGGATGAGCAATGCTTCTTGTTTCTCAAGTAGCTCATCTCTAGCACTCAATTCCTTCATAAGTCTCTTAAACTTAGTGATTGCATTTTTATCAAAACCTTTAAGCAAGCTTTCACAATCACTATCATCATCATCATCACTATCATCACTAGCATCATCATCATCATCACTATCTTCAAGTGTAGAGGGAGAGACAACTTTAGTAGTTACCTTCCGGCCCATGGCCATGAGGCAAACACCACGTGATTTGTTGTCAACTTCATCATCGGTGAGGGTAGGTTCATCATTGTAGGTGGGAAATAGCCTCTTGCTTGATGATGTTGTCTTGTTGATAGCAATGGTGGCAATGCCTCCCTTGCCGAAGGCTTCTTCATGTGAGGCTTCCTCCGCTACATGAGCATAACCGGTGTACTTCTTCTTGTATTGCTTCTTGTCCGCTTGACGACTTTTCTCTTTTCTTTCATCTTCTTCCTTGACGGGACAATTAGCAAAGAAGTGTCCGGCCTTCTTGCAATAGTAGCAAATTTGCTTTGAGCTTGATCTCTTGCCCTTTGACCCACGTTCTTTCTTCATGAACTTCTTGAACCTCTTCACAAAGAGAGCTAGCTCTTCATCATCGGAGCTCTCTTCTTCTTCATCTTCACTTGAGCTTTCTTGGACCGGTTCCTTGCTCTTCTTCTTGCTTGCCTTGAATGCAACTTCTTTGTTCTTGGAGTTGGAAACGGCTGTTGCTATTTGCTTGACATATTTGGCTTCCTCCTCCATGATCTCATGATTTATGATCATCCCAAGTACTTCATTCGGAGACATCCTCTTGTAGTTTCTCATTTGCCGGATCATGGTCACAAGAGTGATGTTCCTTGGTGAGAATGCTCTAGTTAACAACTTCACCACCTCATGATTCCCATACTTGGTGCATCCAAGTGCTTTAAGCTTGTTGATCTTGACCTTGAGACAGTTGTACATTTGTTGAGGTGTCTTATCATCCTCCATCACAAACCTACCAAGCTCTCCTTCCAAGATTTCAATCTTGGCTTGCTTCACGGAGTCTACTCCTTCATGAGCTATACGAAGAGTGTCCCAAATCTCCTTTGCACTTGTCATACCACCAACTCTTTCATACTCTTCATTGCTCAATGAGGTGAGGATCACGGCTGCCGCTTGTGCATTTCGATGCCAATCTTGTTCTTCCTCTTGTGTGAGTTCATCATAGTCTTTGTGTCTTTTCAAACCTACACACACAACTTTCCAAATACTTGGATAAAGAGAGATTAGATGCAACATCATATTGTGCCTCCACTTGGTATAGTGCGTCCCATCGAAATGAAGCGCCCTACCCATTTGCACAGCTGTAAAAGGTTCATTAGCTATCTCCAAGATGATGATATCATTAAGCACCGGACGGAAGCAGAAAAAACTTGTTTGCATCGACACTTGATCAGTATCCTTAGAAGCAGCGGACTAGGAATAGCTGGTTCCGAGCTTTCTTGGCATGTATAATCTATTATATACTAGCAAAAGTGCCCGTGCGTTGTCACGGGCTGAACGAAAAAACAATGTACAAATAAATTAAATGAATTTCAGTTTTAAAACAAAATTGAATGGGAACTGTTCATGTAAATATATGGAAGAAACTCATGAAAAATATTTTGATTCCGCAATAAAAACACATCTTGAAGAATTCATCTTGACAGTACTATTACCATGAAACTTTATTATTATACATGTATATATTAGTATTACATAAAAATAACCTAGCAGGTGCAAAATGACACAAAATAGATATTGTCAACGATTACTGTGTTTTTTTTTTTTTTTTTTTTTTTTTGAGATATTACACAGTACAACTCAGACACTCACAACGCACGCACACTCACCCCTATGAACGTACATACGCAAACCCTACCCCTATGAGCATCTTCGAAGACTGAGCCGGCAAATTCTCCAGATTCCCGAAGTCACCACTGGCGCCTCGTTGTCGACGGCCTCGTCGAATACCGCTGAAAGCACAAATGCCGTTAAATCCTAGAAAATTCGCTCCCACCGGGAGTCGAACCCAGGACCTCAAATGTGCTACTCGGTTGCCTTAACCACTAGGCCAAGACCCCTTTCACACGAAAATCATACAATTACTGTGTTAATCATACAAAATAATGATACAAAAATCAACTTCCTTTTATATTAGGAGTACAATTCCGAACCCACACCACCAGCCTTCTCTCCGAGTATTCTTTACTCTCTAACTCTCACTTCTACTTCGAACACAAACGGTACACAAGTCTCTTCATTCCTTCCTAGATGATTTTGTGAATACCCATCTCCTGATCATCATGTGGATGTCTTGTGCTTTTGCAAATACCCATGCAGACCTATGCCTTGTTCGTGAATACTTCATTCGTTTCTTTGGAGGCATTACGTTATATAAGCATTATGTTATGGAACAGGTACTACGACAAGGAGAACCACTACTTATCTTAGAGTTATTAGTTTGTATAGTACTGCGTCTGCTACAGATAAAGTGGGACACAATGTTTTCCCTGTACGTACGTTACGTACTTAATGTAAGTGTGATTAATTAATGTAATGGACAAATAAAATAAAGGAAAACGATATGTATGGTGCACGACTGCTCATTCGGCCACCTGATTTTTGCCATTTCTTAACGGTGTAGATGCAGTTGTACATCTGGGTCTCAAGTTTGGGTGGTATTCATAGTGGGACTCTAAAACGAAACACATTCAGTGTATTATGATTGAGCGCAAATCTTATGTATACGTGTCACATCCGGTTTTAAGGCCAAAACCGAATGCTCATCTATATGTGTGTCCAAGAACAAGTTTCACACATACAGAACAAAGTAAGTAAACAGTATAACCAATGTCATAAATACATCGTACCTTATTATGATAAATGTCTCAAAAGACTAAAAGAATACAACGCTAGTGGAAGTTTCCATAACACCACAGGCCGTCGACCGGGGGCTCCATAAGCTTAGTCTTCATTGCCGTCATGAAAGTATAGCCGTCTTCATTCTCTGATGCAGCATTGATATTTATAGGGGAAATAGCAAGTGTGAGTACCAGCCGTACTCCGCAAGTGTAGGAAAAGATGACATGCAAGCTGAATAGAAGAAAGGCTAACAACATGGTTTATTGCAGAAAGCAACTACAACTATGACACTTATAAAGCACCTATTACTAAGTGAGTTAAACCCCCCAAAAGTTATTAACATATATAAGGTCAACTACACAGGTTACTCCACCTGTAAAGCCAAGGGTTACTCCACCCCAACCAACCTACAGGTTACTCCACCTGTAGAGCAAATGGGTTACTCCACCCAAATCTGGTTACCCCACCAGATCCACCCAATCATTTCCACTAATCATGCGAGGATCCAGGCCGCTCTTGACCGTCAGCACAGCTGTCATGACAGTTTTACATCTCTGCAGAGGTCGTACCACTTTACTCACAAGTCGTGATTTCATCCCCTGTTGCCAGGTGGACTAAAACCTCCTTGATGCCCGTGCTGCGCTGCACTTACACACTTCCAAAGGTGTGCGGCAAGGAGATCACTACAAGGTCTTTCAAAGAGTCTCCCAGCCGGCAAACATCCCATGCTAAGGTTCTACCGCTGTGGGATTACGCCATCCAGACAGAAGCCCTCTCTTGCACCGTGGCTAGGATTACTCCATCCATCACCTAGGAATGAGATTACTCCATCCCATCCCTCTTCCTCGAATGCCGCCAATTGGAAGAACATCTTGGTACTCAACCAGGTTGCTCCATATCAGCCTCGTGATGGCACTATTGTCCTGGGTTGCCGCTCCACGAACCGGTCCTTAGGATCCAAAGCAGGTACTAACCACAACCATGAGTACAAAGCAAGTACTCGTGCATACCCGCACCATCATCAAACCATCCTCCTGCTTGGATCCCCTAGTTTTCCAATGTTGCTAAAAAGGATTACACCATCCCCATGATTAAGGTTCATGTGAGCCATTAGTCAAGATTATTAGTTAAATTAACAACCATCCCAAGACAGCAAACTAATCGTGACCTACCCAACAAACCATTATAAACTACCACACCCAGGCGACAAGGAAATAGTAAGGAACAGGATAATGACATATAGGATTCAAATTTAACGCAATGCATGACTAAACTAGAGGGGGAAAGCACTAGGTTCAAAATGCGACAAGGACACTTGCCTATTGGGAGGTTGCTGCTCAGTGATCTTGTTTTCTTGGTCTTCACCATCTTCGTACGGTTCCCGAGCGTATAATCCTATTCGCGCACACCACAAACAAACACACAAGCACATAAACATACATGGCTAAGACGGATATGGAATGTGAGATCATTGGGTGTTAGGATATGAAGAGGGATACAATGAGCTCACCAACAGATATGCAAAAGTGGGAAACCTTGAAGAATGCAAGTGACTTCGAGTGGCGGACAACGGCCACGACGTCGAGATACAATGTCAAACTCGATGGCGTTTTGGTGATACGAAAGGAGTGCCATAGAGAACACATAATAATGATATAGCTGGCATTGTTCAACTTGGATGGAAGCATGATTTGAAATGGAAAAACAGAATGGAACGCCGACAGGTTCACTGTTGTCTGCACGCAGACAGCATGACGTATATGTCCATGTTCCCGATGATTGGCTGCATTATAACAGAGGATACTTGATTAGAAATGTTCTCTGTTTCTAAGAACACGATAACGGCAAGCTGGTTTGGACAGAAACGCACCAGAATTGGAGATCAAGCCGCTGGAAAACAGCAAGGTTTTGCTGCGACAGTTACAAAAGAAATTGTGTTCCTACACAAACAGACGCAGATCTCAACGAGATATCCTATGGAAATAAAGAATATTTGATGGAACACGATAGGGTATGGTTTGTATATCATATAAAAGAGTATACAGGCCAGAACAAGGACGAGTTTACCATCCCGCGCGCTGTGCACGTCCAGAAACAGGGAGCAGTGGTGATTGCGAGGACGATCCTGGTAGCTTGGAGACTCATGCGCCAGTGATTTTTGGATATGTTGTAGAAGACATCACGGCGCATCAGCTGGTAAATTTTGGGAGAATTTCTTTCGTTGGATCCCCGGGAACATCGATGCCAAGCAGAGGCGCCATGGCTGGTCGCAGCAGAGAGATGAAGATGAATTCGTGGCTACTGGATAGAAAGGAAGAGGAGGAGGCAAGGGAGGTCGTGTGCCTGGCCAAGGGGCGTCCTGGGGTGCCTTTATACACCAAGAGAGGGAGGGGAATGGGCAGGAAGTGGAAGGGAACAGCCAGCTTTTGTGGCATTCGATTTATGGCCACAATGGTTGATCGTTTCGTCTCCTCTTCTTGGGAATTGATGAGGAACTGAGTGGCAACTTGTGCTGAAAATAAAAGGACATGGCTGCTGGTTTCATTGTGCACTAATGTGAGCTGTTGGTGCTTTGCTGCATGGTGGACGATAGGGAAAGAAGGCACGACATACAAAGGAAAAAGAAACGATCGATTGCTCACGCATTGTGCTGAATGTGGATGCTATGGACCCAACTGAGGGAGACATGGGATATGGGTTTGAGGTCCTTTTAATTAGGGGTATATCCTATTTTGAAATATTATTGTTTTGGTTTTGTAAATTAATGAAAGGCTAAAAACATTTTCAACTATAACTTTAAAAGTTCAAAGAAAGGATTTTAAAAGTTTTGACAAACTAAAAGGATTTTTCTTAAAGTGCCTCATAAATAAAATTCTTGTTAAAAATATTTTGAACAAAATAAATACCTTTATTTTATTGAAAGAAATTTTTATGCAAACATAAATTCCCGAATGTAAACAACAACAAAATTTTAATTACACCGAATGTAAATAAAGTGTTTTAAACTAAATCCTCAGTAAAATAAAGGAAATATCAAATAAAATAGATAATTTTTTTTTTTTTGAAAATGATCACATCCCAAAACAGAAATTTTGGGGTGTGACAATACGCATAGCAACTGGTACACCAACGAGAGTGATACGTTGGCACTCGCTTGTATTAACATGGAGTGCGTGCATGGTGACTTACGTGAGCGTTTTTTTTTTCTTATAGAAACAAAGAAGAAATGCATGGCATCGCTGCGAGCTAGGATCAGTTGGCGACACAAGAAACGAACCGGTTGGATCTAGTCCAAGCTTGGTGGCTTCTAGTACAAAGATATAGTTAATCTTATCTGCACTACAGCAACGTACACTAATAGGATGCGCTTTTTAATGCCTCCAAATGTATGAGTATGGCCTTCAATTACTTTTTGAGGCGTTTTTGAAAATGCTAAGAAAACCGATGAAGGGAAAAGTCACTAGTGGCGATTTTAGAAGACGCCTTAGAAAGGTCCATTTAGAGGCATTATAAATACCACGTGCAACATTTGCAGGCCCTATTTAGAATGCCTTGAGTGGTTTTCTTAGGCAAACCATTAAAATGCCTTAAACACAATTTTGAGGCATTTCAAAGAAAACGCCTTGATAAATTGGAAGGAAAAAAAAAAGCCTTGAATCCCAATCTCAATCAATACATGAATGTCTCAAAAGAAACAATAGTGTGTAAGCCAAACTTTCTCAGATTTGTAGTACCTATAAGTTACACATCCAAATAAGTCTCCAATAAAAGTTTGCATTACAAGCAGGGGGCTGGTTCGTGCTCATAGCACACATGTCTAGAGATTATGGCTTGCAGGCTTCTAGTGCTTTAACAAACAATGGCCTGAAACTTATTGAAATCTTATCCGCAACTGTGGATAAGAAATATAAATATCAGCAGTAGTTAGCTGGCTTATAACATAATCAAAATATGCAATATTGTCACTGCACAACAGAAAGCCCAACTAATATCTTACTTCACAACAAATAACATATCTTACCGATGGTTAATATGCTTACTGCCCAAATAGCATGCTCACCTTGAAAGATATGGTTACAAGTTCATTTCCCATGTCCCTGATGGTGGGCCTACAATTTTTTTTGTTAAGCATAGGTAAACATACAAACTGCCTGTGTAACAATTAAAGATTGAAAGTTTGTACACATTATACATTATCCTCACCTTCACATATATGGGCACAAGATCATTTCTTGGCCATGGAATGCAATGACCGATTGCACTTGACACCAGGATGATTTTTTCTTGTGGGTAAGGTAGAGCTATTGTTTTATTGAATACAGAGTTGACAAGAACGTCAACAGAATCATGATGTATCTTCCCATCGTCGGCAGCTCTGGACTTGCAGCTAGTTGATATGACTGTTGCTAGCACCACCATGATATCACTTTGAGAGGTGACCAACCCAACCTCTGTCCCACGCGTGATAATTTCTCTAACATCATCTTAGAAATTAATAACTCTTAAGACTCTTTTATTTACTTTCAAATATATTATGAACATGTAACAATAATAAGGAAAGCATGTCTCTTACCTTTTGTAGAGGTGTCTGAAATTTTCTTGATTTCTTATGGAGAGATTGATTTGTAGCATTGACTTTTGTTTTCTGTCGAAGAACTCTAGGAGGTGTTTTCTCCTTCAGCTGAGCTATTTGTCTCTTCATCGATAGCTGTTGAGGTGAAACTGCCTCCTGCTCAGTCATTATGCGTTCCACGTCAGCCTCCGCCGTATCCCACCCACAGCCGTACAGGTACAGCAGAGGTCCTCCGATAGTGGTAGCGTGACGGTGGCGCGTGGGCAAGGGCGGCGTGGGCAAGGCCACAGCATCTCGGCCAAGTGACCCTTGCCAACGACGGTAGCGCGGGCTAGTGTTTGCGCTGTCGCCAGATGGACCGTTGCAGAATGAAAATGACCGGCAACAGATTTATGTTCGTCTTCTTCACAGAATCACCGGCGTCTCAGAATTGCCTTGTAGTTGGGACAAGTTATTGGCCTTTTCCGGGACGAAGCCCGCGCATTCACAGACCTGCTTCAGTTACTGTCATGCATTTGCTGCCCCTTGCATGTCAAAATCATAACCTTTTTGTCAAAGTGATTGTAGAACATGTCTCTGTAATACCAACTCTGAAGGGAATTTTAGGAGAGATGAGGTGAAGCAACAGTCAATGAGGTGTTGGTGGAAGCTGAAATGGCTCTGCAGCCCAATGGATTATGTCCACAATTGCAAATCCATTCGGCAAAATTCACAGAGACACCGACATGCCATCTGGTTAAAGATGCCTATCACATTCTTAAACCAAACTGGCATTGCACAACCTTGGGTAAAATTTGCACTGTGCAATCAGGATCTGGAGTCAATCGATCATTTCATATTCAGGTGTTCATATAGCAGGCAGGTTTGGTTTAAGATCCTTTGTGTGGCCGGCCTGCAATGTCCGACCCTATTGGAGATTGGAGGCTGATCGGTGGAATTTTTTTCCAGCTGCCAAGCAGATGCAGTTGTGCGTTGAGCGCAGTATTCAGACATGTGTTCGTTCAATCAAGGCCAAAGAAGTGTAGTGGCTTGGGCCAAGAGTAATCAGGTTGACACCCCCCCCCCCCCCCCCCCCCCCCCCACCCACCCACTGTATTTCCCTGAAAAAATAGCATAATATTTGTTGTTGACATGAGACAACACTGAATTAGCGCATATGATGTTGCTGACTCTGGGATGTGCGTGTGGAAAGTGTTCTGTGGTCCAGACACTATTGATTCTTATTCCTCTAAATCGAAGTTTATACTCTATCATTCAGCGCGTTCAAGAAACCGATTATCATCATTTAAATTGCGAGAAGAAAGTATTTACCAATGCTATAGAGGCATTCAGTTCTAGATCAACTTGATGTCTTCCGTCGTGGGTTTAGACTAAGTAGAATGTGTTTGCACTACATGTAATCATTTCTTTTCCTGTCATTTGGGTCCAGCTTCTCCCTTCCGTTGTTACTGTTTCTTTTTTTTTTCTTTTTTTGCGATGACTGTAATACTGTTTTAGCATGCACATGTTTTGATATTTACAGATTTTTACCTTCTGCATGAGCATGTGAAATGTTCAGAGTGACATATTGTAGCTATAAGTTCAGTTCTGAGCCTGCGTACAAATTTTGATACGATATTTGAATGGGCTTTTTTTTTCGAAAATATGCCTTAGCATGTATTTGAAGTACATGCAAACACACCACCCACTTAAGCTAACTCAAACTCGTTGACAAGTTACATGGGTTACTACTAACAACATTTGAAGACCTACGACAAGACACCCAAAACACTATGCCTACAATTTGAGAGATCAAACGAAAAAGTGGCAGACATTTTGAGATATCATTTCAAAAAAGTTTGCAGGAAATTTTGTACGGGTCTGGGGGAAAGTCATTTTAATTGTCTTGCTAGTGTAATGCGTACGGGTCTGGGGGAAACTCTGCACATTTCATTCATCCATATACAAGTGAGATTAACCTAGTAAAGGGACGCTTTGCCTGGTAAAGAAAAACGAGGACGAAAAAAATCATTTTCAGTTGAATGTTCTGTTTCACATCCCAATGGCAGAGCTAGCAGGCACCGTGGGACTTGTTTTACTATACTCTTGCTTTCTCCAGGTCCCCTGCGTTCAGCAGGTCCGCGGAACATGGGAGTACTTAAATATGGTATGGAAGTGAGCGGCCGTGCTGCTGGTATGGTGTACCGTGAACAGAGAGACAAACCTTTTCAATTTAGTATGTATCAAAATCTTATCTGGCTTGTTTATCTGGCAAATGTAACGTGTATGATCCTGGAGAAACTGTATTTCTCCCATCATATACTGTGAGTGCATCTGTAACAGAAAAAAAAGATTTGCATGCTGCTGGAATTTTTGAAAATGATATATGGGCGCGATTTTTTTTTTTTGAAGGCCAGACGCCCACAAGGGGCTCCGGAACATTCTCCATTACTCATGAAGCAGGTACATCAGCATTTTACAGAAGTCCTTACAAAGGATACAAATAGCACAGAGGACCATCTTATTGATGAGGAGAACATAAAAGAAAATAGAAAATGATATATGGGCGCGAGTTGGAAGCGAGAAGAGCGTCATGACAGCCTGCCTGATACAGAAGTGAGCGTCGGAGACGCGGCGCCTGCCGCAGACGTGGGCTTCCTTTGGCGTTTTGGGCAGCGACCAAAATCTGTCGCTGACTCCTTTCTGTAAGAAATTGCGGTGTTGCTGACACGAGTTCTTGGCATTTTTCCTGTCATCAACGGCAATGGCGCCCCCGATTCCTACAGTACAGTCAGGACAGCTGCTGACTTTGCGATGAAGCACAGGCACTTGATGACTTTTCTACAGGAGAAACCGAGTGATGCCTGTCATGCTTTTGCGGCCATGCCATGCTAAAACCATGATGAACTTGGACACAAGGAACATCAATATATATTCATTCATAGCTGACTTGTCAAAGTTATTGACAACATGTAACAAAGATACTAACTTTGAAAGGTTTCAGTCATCTGTTTTGTTCGTAAATTGAAAATCAGTGAAGCAACAGCCAGTGTTGGTGGAAGCTGATTGCTTTGCAATCAATAGAGCTCTGGTTAGTGGTTACCTCTGCAACGCAGCTGTCTCTGAAATGAAATCCCTCTGTTCATAGAGCACCAGTATCAAAGATTTGAGATTTTCCCCCTCTTTTCGTTTATGTGCAACAGCAGGCCTGTTAAGATAAATCGTCGTTGTTTTTTTGGTTGAGCACGATTGCTCCAACGAATTCCCTGAGTTATAAGAACAGAGAAGGTTGAGATATTGGACGAACCTGACCGATGCATCCAGCTGGTCAAATTTGTACTTGAAGCTGATCTTGCAATCCATGTTAAAAAGCTTTTAACATGTATGTGTTCTTGAGTTCCTTAATATGGTGCTGTCATTGGTCCAACAATAAGAGAAGGCAAAGACTCAAATCCACTAAAGAGTCCCGACACTGCAACCCTTATCGATGAATTTTTCTTCTATTTTATCTTCATACTTTTAAGTTGCATGGATGCAATTGATTTGCATGAAGTTTTGTTAAGTAAAATGTAAAATAAGACGAAGCGGTCTAGTTGAATTTACATTCAACGTTCTCAATACGATGTATCAAGAGTTTTGACATCTCATCGGCCGGCAGCACCTCCGGCTCGGCTTGCTCCATGGCTTGCGGCTCTGGCGAGTTGCTGCTACCCCACATCAGTGATTCAATCGAGGCTAGAAGGGAAGGGATCGGGAAAATCGGGATTATCAAACCCGAAGTATCGGGTACCCAAATTTTCGGGTTTTACATTTTCTCGGGCTTATTTTGGGTGTCGCTTTTACAAACCCAAAATTTTAAGAACCTAAATTACTGGACCCTATATAATGTGTAAACTCGAACGCCCACCCCTGTCAGGTTCAATGGGTCTTGGAAGAATCAGTAGTTCACAGCCCTCGTTGTGGGTTAACTAAGTTTAACATTTGTCCTCATGGAAAAAAAAAGAATAGGTAGGGATGGCGCACTGTAAAACCGCAGAAACCTTTTCACCTGGGAAACATTTGCTATACACACAGGGAAAAACATTCCCGTTTGTATTTTAATGTTTCCCGTGTGTTTTCAAAACTAGGGAGCCAAGATACTAGCAGCGATAGTTTGAAAAATTCAAGTGTTAAAAAAGATAAATTGTTCGTACTTCAATCCGCGTGACCGAGTTTCTAGTACTTCACTGATCAAAAGTGTAAAAATACGGACTATGATGATTCGTTAAACTTTTATACACTGGAACCGGCGCATTGTATCTCCGAATGAATAATAAAACTGACGCTATTTGCAGTCCCTGGCGGGCTTATTCATTTTTCCACAATGTATTTTGAGCAAACTAAACACGGGACTAGTTCGTTTGGCATTAGATGCCAAACCAATGTGATCTCGACCTAGAAAAAGGATAGGAAGCATTAGAACAAATCTAGTGCCACATACACAATAACTATCACAGCTAGACACACGGGATACGAAGCATTAAAATATTTTCCATGTGTATTTTAATGTATCCCGTGTGTATGTTTTCAACACTAGGGAATGCTCAAAATACTATTAGTGACAGTTTGAGAAATGCGCATGCGGAGCAAACGTTTGATAAATGTTATACATGTTGCCAACGGGTAACTACGAGCTAAAATGTGGTAACCCAATCCAAATATATAGAACGATTTACAAACAAATATCTTACCAATTGCGCAATCCAGCTTGCTCTTTCCTTGCCCAATAAATATATGCCCTCTAAGCGTATTATCACACTTGTCACTCCTTATTTTGATATTGTGTAAATTCTATTCGAGGGTATCACCTACACAATGAATTGAGATGAAGGATCATCCAAAAGTCATGCTAAAGATATAAATGCACCGAGTAAATTTCAGTGATGTTTACGAATTTTAAGTTTTACCCTCATGCATGCATGTTCCATGTACCGATTTGGAAGCAACTAAAATCCTGGCACGGTTGCAAGTGGAATATTTGTGACATCCCGGCCCAAGGCTTAATAGGATTGATAGAATACTCATATCAACAAGTTGCAACTTCTTTTCCGGAAGCTCATCTCGAAAGAACTTCGAGGTTAAGCGTGCTTGGCCTGGAGCAATTTCGGGATGGGTGACTGACCGGGAAGTCCTTCCCGGGTGCGCACGAGTGAGGACAAAGTGCGCAGAAAAGACATGTGTTGGTATGTGAGGATAGTCTTGATTCCTAGAGAGCTGCCAGGCGTGCGGGCCCGGCCTCGAGGAGGCGGGACGCTACAAGTGGTATCAGAGCCGACCCTTGCGGTTTCACGGGCGCGTGTGGGCGCAGTTGCGCAGGCATGGTGCGCATGGCTGGTGTGGGCCCAGAGTGGTCACACAGCATGGCACATGCGCTGGCACTGGACACACGGACGTGGCCAAGAGGGGACGTTCCTGGATTGGGGTTGATCGACGAGGACGTCGAACTTCTAAGGGGGTGAGTATGTGACATCCCGGCCCAAGGCTTAATAGGATTGATAGAATACTCATATCAACAAGTTGCAACTTCTTTTCCGGAAGCTCATCTCGAAAGAACTTCGAGGTTAAACGTGCTTGGCCTGGAGCAATTTCGGGATGGGTGACTGACCGGGAAGTCCTTCCCGGGTGCGCACGAGTGAGGACAAAGTGCGCAGAAAAGACATGTGTTGGTATGTGAGGATAGTCTTGATTCCTAGAGAGCTGCCAGACGTGCGGGCCCGGCCTCGAGGAGGCCGGACGCTACAATATTGCTGCCGCATGCCCACATCCATACGTTTTTCGTGATGTGGAAGGAACAAGTGGTATGCTGCTCACAATTTTGTAGTTGCTACATGCAAAGCTGCCAAAAACACATAACACTTGGTGAGGAGAAAAGGTGGTATATGTAGATGCCACATGCAGGCACATACTTGCAACTTTGGAGATGGAAGAAGTAAGGTTAATTGATTAGATCTTTAAGTAGATTCATCGGAGTTGTCATGTGTGTTTCCCGACTGCAACTTTGCATATTGAAATGAGTGGGATGTTGGTGGAAGCTGAAATGACCCAGGCATCCAGTCAGAAAAAAAAAATGACCCAGGCATCCTGCAAACGAAATCAGGAGTATCGAAGCATGATATCGTTGTCGTTCTGCTGAAAAGCTTGTCTCAAGGAAAGCATCATCCTACATAGCAACCCAAGATAAAGGTTTAAATACTGTCGTCAAATGTTGTCACGGTAGTCCACGGTTCCTAGATAAGGGCCATGTCACATATTACAAATATTTGTCTAGTGTATGCAGCAAACCACGTTTTGCATGCACAAATCAGGTTGAGTGATCAATTTGAAAGATCTATGACTATGTATATGCACCCCAGCAATTGCAGTACCTCCAAAGTTAGATATTTGTCGTTTTTCTTTTTAGGTTGAAGTGGCGCAAGTTTGTGTGGATGACATGGTTTTGGGTCTCAGTCGATTGATTGCAAGCAGGTGTAATTATAAGTCTCAATTAACAGGGGTCCGGTCAGACTAGTAGTCGTTCACATGACATTCTTGATTGCGGTATCTCGTTACCGGGTTTGACAACTACAGATGTATTAGTCGTTCACATGACATTCTTCACGCGGAGCAGCTTGGAATTGGTAGTGACTACTGACGAGTGATGACCAAATTGTGTTACAACGTATCCTCAGTACTTGGTGCCGATCGATCGGTGAGCCGGCCGGCGGCCAAAACGAGCGTCCGCGACGGTGCCGCACTTTTCGCGGACGCACGCGTCACCCCGCGGGCCGTGCCGTCAACCGCGTTCCGTCACGAGCACCCCGGCGCTGCTCCGCGCGCGCAACATCAATGGCGCAAGAGTGAGAATGAGACGACGTCCGGCGATATATGGTTGGACGCGTATCCCTGGAAGGAACTCTCGAGACCACGCGGCCATGCATGCATGGTGGCCGCTCTATCTGTCGGCATCGCGTCGCCGGACAAGGCCGTGCCGGCGCGCACCCTGTTCCCGTTGCTAAGCAGCTCTTGACGGGTGCTGAGGCGGCGATACTGCGCCGCCGTCGTCGGGCAACGCGGTCGCGGCCGTCGAGGTCCTCTGCTTTGCTGCGCCGTGGTCGCTCTTCGTTCTGACGTCCCACCGCGACCTGTTGGCCAGGCCTCGGACGGCGTCCCGCAGAAGGAAACGACCAAGTCCACGGTCAGATCGGGGCCGCAGGTGCTGGATCGGGCGTCCACCAGATACACAAGGAGCCGTCGCTATTTCAAATAGCGACAACCCCCCGACCTGGGCTCGGCGCCCTCCTCTGCTACGTGAATCAGGCTCACCGGAGCGCCGCTGCGTTCCTGACGCTTCTCGCCTCCGAACCGACCCCCATGGCCATGCACCTCGCCGGAAAACGAGCTCGTCACCGTTGAAATGAAAGCTCCCTGCGTGGCTGCCTTGGGGCATCGATCGCCGCATGGCTACCTAACATTCATCAGCACAGATCGAGACGTTCATCAAGGGTGTGTTTGGTTTGTGTATAAGAAGCTAGCCAGGCTCTGATTATGCAGAATCTTCACTTTTTTGAGTGTTTAGTTGCCTGTATCAAAAAGTAGCCTGGCTCTGGTAATGCAAAAGTGGCCTCTAAGCCAGGCTAGGTGGAAACGCCCACATCGGCCGTTTCCAGCAAGCCAGGCCCGAGCTAGCCACTGGGTTCCGCGCAAAACGAATCGCCTCACCTCACTGGCGCCTTCACCGCATCTCCTCTCCTCCTCGCCATGGCCGCATCTCCTCTCCCCCTCCCCGTCGTGTCCCCGACTTCCAGCGCGTGCTCCGTTGCCTTTGGCATTCGCAAGGCCGCGGGCTGCCTCGCGCGGCTGCTTTTCCCCAGGGTCTCGCCGGGTCCGTCCTCCACCACGATGCTCCTGTTTGAGCTCCGATCTGAATTGAACTCCAATTTTTTTCTCTGAGCTGGTCTCATGCCTAAACTTTGATCGTGGACTCGCTTGATTGATTTCTTTAGATTGACTCTGTTCTGTGCTGCAATGGCAACTTGGTCCAGCACGCGCAGCAGCAGCAGCAACACGAACTCCGGCTTGACTCTCCATCCACTGGCATCTTGATGCAGCCCCGGCACCACACAATGGGAGGCATGGTCGATTGGCGTGAGATGATTTGAGTTGGGGATTCGATTGGTTTGGATTAAGCTGAAATTGTACTTCCATCCTGCATATTTCTCGATTTCCTTTCTATTTTTTCACTGTTGGGGAATGAGTTGGGGGAAGAAGAAGCGGTCAGGAAGTTAAAACTCACCGTATCCGGTGGGAGGTGATTCTACACCGTGCAAGTCAGGAAACCAAACAAAAGCTTAGCTAGTCATGGCTTAGCTAATACAGTCAACCAAACACACAGCTCATTTTTGTTCTTGCATAGCTTAAGCCTGGCTTGGGCTGGCCTGGATAGGATCCTATGCATAGCTTAGCTAGCCCAGGCACGCTACAACCGCGCATAGATGAAGGCCCAATCGCGAGCTGCTTCACTTGTGATTCCTCTCCGGTTTCCGTCTTACTGTGCGAGGCTGCGACCAGGTCGCCCGACCACCGACCACCTTGACCGTGGGAGCTATCAGCAAACTCTGACTGACAGACACGAGACACATACAGCAATGCTCTCTCCATGAGCGCTCCTCAACTTTGGTGACAGATCTGCCGCGTTACCGCGGCTACTACGATGCGCTCCAGCAAAACAAAGCACCAATGCACGTTCCTGATTGTTCTCTCCAGGTTAAAATAAATATATCATTATTTTGGACTGTAAAACTGCTCTCTTTCAATCATGATCTATGTTCTGTTACAATTTACCACTCATGTATGTTTCATGTATCGATTCGGAACCAATTAAATCTGGTCACATTTGCTTGTGGTATGCTGCCACATGCATATGTTTTTTCTGCTGTTGGGGAAGCAACAAGTGGCATGCCGTTCACCATTTTCCAACTGCTACATGCCAAAAAGCTGCAGAACACACACCACTTGGAGAGGAGAAAAGGGCAATATATATAGAAGCTACATCGAGGCAACATACTTGCAACTTTGCAGATTTTAGTAAGCATTTAATTGTGTCTTTCGGTGCAATCATCGGGGTTGTCATGTGTGTTTCTCGACTGCAACTTTGCAGATCGAAATGAGTGAGATGTTGATGGAAGCTGAAATGACCCAGGCTTCCCGCAAACCAGAATTGGAGTATCGAAGCACCATATTGATGTGGTTCTGCGAAAAAGCTTGTCGGGCCAAGATGAAGGTTTAGCTGCTGTCGTCAAATGTCAACAGTGCAGTGCCCATTTCCTGATCAACATAACTATCTTGCCCAGTGTGCAGTAAACACGTTTTCCATGCACAAATCAGGTTGAGCAAACTATTTTAAACAGCTAGGATATATGACTTATGTATATGAACCCCGCAAATTTGCTGTACCTCGAAGCTAGGCAACTTCTTATTTTTTATTTATGGTTAGGTTGACACGGGCAGGTTTACAAGTCTCAGTTGGCAGGTTGACATGATAGACTATTAGCCATGTTCTAGCCTGCAATATATATACGATCAGTGTTATATGCATCTTTTCTTGTGCGCAACCGAGTAATTAAAATCGTTTAACCACCAGTTCAGGCTAGCAGCATGTTTGATCGGCAAAACATACACAGGCTTCGAATATTTCATTCCAGCAAGACTACTAACTTGACCAATCTGAGTTATCATTTAAACCCATCTTGCAATTGACTGTGACTACTGAACGCGTTCGATGGGGCGTCCACTAGATACACAGGCGCGGTCGCTATTTGAAATAGCCACCAGCCCGGGCCTGGGCAGGGCGCCTCTGCTTGTTGGGAACAGTGGTGACGAGGCTGCCTGTCGTCGGGCACACGGTCTTCGCCGCCGAGCTCCCATGTGTGTTTGGCCTCGGCCGTGCCCTCCTCCGGCTCCCGAGGGAGGAAACCCAAGGGGCGGTCGCTCTTTCCTGGCCACCGCCTCTGCTTGTTGCATGCCTAGGCTCGCCAGAGTGCAGCCACGTTCCTGTCGCTGCTCGGCTCTCGAGGGTCGGCAGCATCACGTCGCCGGACGCGGCTCTGCTCGAGGCCATACGTGCTGGCAGCCTAGATGCTCTTTACGGAACAGCGAAGGCGAGAGGCGGAACAGTACTGTGCAACAAATCATGTCATCTAACTGAAGCGTTTATTATTTTTTTTTTGGAAGAACAGAACATTTTTTTGGGGGGGGGGGGGGGGGGGGGGGGGGGAGAACAGAACCATGCTTGTGTGATGGTGTGGAAGGAAGTAGCATGCTACTCTCATGATTTTTTGCAGCTGCTACACGCAAGAGGGGTCACATGATGTACCTGGACTGAAGTGATGTAGTATATATAGATAGTACATGTTGCTTGAACAAATAGCACAGATGCTAAATCCCGATGAAGTTGCAGATAGGAGGCAAGTTTGAGTTCACAAAGAACCAAATTAGCTAGGTGAATTGGCCCCTTGTTCGAAGTTGGAGCCCATTGTGAAGCCGATACACTTATATCATGTCCCGCCCAATGGACAATGGACATGATGTCCCACCCATTGTGAAGCCGACAAGTATGTTGTTCGGTGGTGCCATTTTGTTGACGATTGATGGTTGTTCATCAGTTTTGTGTTAAAGGCTAGGGCTTGTTTGTTAGTCGATCGGGAGTTGTGTTTTTTCTTTGTTTGCCTCTGTGGTACTTTGTAATCCTTGATGTTCTGTTGCTTTGCCTCCATGCTGTACCATTTGCCGGGCCGGCTTTGGCCACCATTATAGTTAATGGAAATTCAGGTGGGGATTCTATCCCCCTCGTTGACCATAAAAAAAAACAACTAACGTCTTTGTAATATGAAACTGGTATGTGTGTTTTCTCAGTGTAAGAGGAAAAACTGAAATTTGGCCTTGAAATTTCGTAAAACTGGTAACAGCTGCAAGCCTGCAACTATAAGCTAACAACAAGTGCAGCTGCAACTGGCCTTACTGGTGATGAAGAATGATTGTGCAGCTACTACATCCAACCAACTCCGAGCAAGGTTACTTCGGTCTTTTGATGCTGAAATCATCGGTGTCTATGTTTTGTTTTCTAGCAGCAGCTTTTCTATCATCAGTCATACTGGTGATGAGATGTTGCTGGAAGGTGAACGGAAAAATCATTAAGAAAATCGAAGTTGGAATATATAATTTCAGGCTTACTTTCTTCATGCAGTTTGGCCCAAAAACATATCCATTAGTTATTCATTTAGATATTATGTAAATTCTATTCGAAAGTATCACCTACACAATGGACAAATATCAAGGATCATCCAAAAGTCATGCTAAAGATATAAGTGTACCGGGTTAATTTCAATGATATTTACGATTATCTGTTTTTACCCTCATGCATGTTCCATGTATGGCACAGTTGCAAGTGGAATAATATTGCTGCCCCATGCATCCATACGTCTCTCGTGATGGGGAAAGAACAAGTGGCATACTGGTCACGATTTTGCAATTGCTACATGCAAAGTTGCAAAACATGTAACTCTTGGTGGGTAGAAAAGGGTGGTATATATAGATGCTACATGCAAGCAACATATTTGCAACTTTGCTGATTGAAGTAAGGTTGATTGATTGGGTCTTTGAGTAAAATCATCGGAGTTGTCATGTGTGTTTCTCTACTACAACTTGGCAGATTGAAATGAGTGAGATGTTGGTGGAAGCTGAAATGACCCAGGCAACTCGCAATCGGAATCTGGAGTATCAAAGGACCATATCGATGTGGCTCTGCAGAAAAGCTTGTCTCAACGAAAGAATCACCATACATAGCAATCCAAGATAAAGGTTTAGATGTTGTCGTCAAATGTTGTCGCGGTAGGGAGCAATTCCTAGATAAGGGTCCTGTCAAACATTGAAATCTGTGTTTAGTCTGCAGGAAACCACGTTTTGCATGCACAAATCAGGTTCAGTGACCAATTTGTGACAATGGCAAGGATCTATGACTTATATTTATATATACACCGCAACAATTGCAGTACTTCCAAGCAACATACTGGCAACTTTGCTGATTGAAGTAGGGTTGATTGGGTCTTTGAATAGAATCTTCGGAGTTGTCATGTGTGTTTCTCGACTGCAACTAATTTGCAGATTGAAATGAGTGAGATGTTGGGGGAAGCTGAAATGGCCTAACCTTCTCGTCAGAAGTATCACCCTACATAGTAGTCCAAGATGAAGGTTTAATTAGCTGCGGTCATATATGCAAGCAGTTTACTCTTGATTGCGGTATCTCCTGAACCGGTTTGACTCCTGAAGCGTGCTTTGAATATTTCAGGCCAAGACAAACTTGACCGATTTGAACTATCGTGTAAACCCAACTTGCACTTGGCAGTGACTAGTGAGTGAAGACGAAAATTGCGTTGGTAAAGTACAGGACAATGCATCCTCAGTACTCGGTGTGCCGATCGATCGGTAAGACTGCCGAGGGGCAAAAAACGAGCGTTCGCGGTGTGGCCACACGCGTCATCGTGATTTACACGCAATCGTCCTCTGCGCCGAGGGCAGGTCCACCGCCGTCACGGACACCGACTTCCCGCGACGTCGCGTATACCTACACGCCGGCCACGACCCCTACAAGGCCATGCAGGAGGCCTACCTCGCCGCCACCAGAGTGCACCGCAACACGTTCAGGTTGGTAGTCCGATACATAGTTTCTCTCTTTTTCTCACTTTACGAGCACCTTGTAGCATCCTTGGGGGACACACAAAAAACATCAGCTATTCAGCTGCGCTGATGTTGACCGTTGGTTTGAGATCAAACGGCTACTGTAAGATTTAACTGTTTGGAACGCAGGATGTTGGTGCAACGCGTTCGGTTGGTGCAACGCGTTCTACCTCACGGTGGACCCCTCCGGCATGTGGCGGGGCGTACGTTTCGGAGCTCGCGGGCGCCGGCGCGGCCCCGCGGTTGCTGATCATCGACGACGACGATGGCAGGTGGCAGCTCGAGCTCGGAGTTTCTTGGCGACAGCGCCGTCCACCCCGCGCGTGAGTGGGCGTTCTGTCACGAGCACCCCGGCGCTGCTCCGCGCAACGTCAATGGCGCGAGAGTGTAACACCCTGAGTTTGCCCATATATAAAAATCACTAAAAATTTGAACTTTTTCAAATTTGAACAAAATTCAATCAAAATAGAAGTAAGTTCCTTGCCAAATTCAAAATTTCGAATTTAAAATGTGCATCAAACACCATCATGTGCATATTTGGAATTTTCTGATTTTAATTATATGTTCATTTGGTTTTGATCCTTTTTCAAATTTGAAATCCATTCAAATTTGAATCTCTGAAAATTCTGGAAAATGTTTAAACTCCTTTTCCCACCTGGGCCACCCTCCTCCCTTTCTTTCTCCCCCGGCCCGCTCCTTTTTCTTTTTCCCCCGCGCGCCCGCC
>RWGY01000211.1:0-15447 GCA_007726485.1 Eragrostis curvula
GTAGAGGTAGGCGGCAGGAAAGTGACAGCCCTGTCCGTCCAAAGGAACCCTCCACGTTCGGGTACATAGTAGAGCTACAGGTCGGAGTGGTTTTGGCAGACCAGGCCTAAGCCGGCGCCCCGAAGTAGACAAGTAGAGCTTGAGTTTGTCTATCCTCTAGGATAACTAGATATAATCACCCTCTCGATCCTAGTTTGCTAGTTGTCTTGGTTGTCCTTGGGTAAAGCTTGCCCTGCGGTAGAATAACTACTCCGTTCCTTGGGGAAAACAAATACGATACCTTGGAATACTCCCGGGTGAAGTGGCTACAACGGTATTCCGTGTGCTTGCGGATTTATCTGTGACGTAAGAAATACCAACAGGTTTCAGATGAATAAGTTCTATCCTTGTAGAACTTGCAGACACGCTCGAGAAATTTGGAAGGCGGAAGATTGAAGCCACAGATCATGTGAGATTTGAATACCGGGATTTCGGTAGTGTCGAAGCTGAAGCACATGTCGCCTTTGTTTTCCTTGTGATGACGAAATCGGAGATCCATCGGTCTTCCGCAGCTCCAGGATGTAGTTTTCATCAATTTCTCACCGGGCTTCCAGTAGTCGATGGATTCCGGAATTTTGCCGGCATCCATCATCTGCTGGGCTTTGGTGGGGGAGCCATTGGAGCTGGTGGCGTCATCTTGATGCTCAGGATTTTGCTCAGCGGCGACAACGGCCCTATTGGGTGAGTTGGAGGCTATGAGGATTGATCTAGGGTTTGCGTGCAGAGGAAGTGGAGCTAGGGTTTAAGCAACAGCAAGGATGATGCGGAATGGGGAAGACAACTGTGGCGATTGGGTTTTATGGGCTCTCGCGACTGTTTGGCTTCTCAGAGAAGGCAACCCTGCCCGCAAATGCGCTTGCCAGTGCAATTCTGCGCGATATTCCCGTTAATTTAAAGTTATTCGGATTTGTTGCCCAGATTTGAGGGATTTGTTATAACAAGTTGGGAATGTTTCCGTTGAGTGTGCGTAAAATTATTGCCGCCGGAAATTATACCATTCTTTGAAGATTGCTACTCTCCGAAGATTGTTATTCTCCGAAGAGAGTTATTTTCTGAAGGGGTCTATTCTCCGAAGAAAGTTGTTCTCCGAAGAGAGTTGGTTATTGAAGCAGTGTTTTCCGAAGAAGGTATTCTCCGAAGGGATTATTTCATTATTGTGGTTATATTGTGAAGAGGTTCTTTCCCGAAGTACTTACTTAAAGAAGAGACATTCTCAGAAGATATACATCGTTGCAAAAACATGAAGATGAGACTGAACATACATATATACTTGGGATTGAAGGTAGCTTTTTATTCATTAATCCGAAGGCCCTATTACAAGATCTAAGTTACATCTGAAGCTTTGGGAAGCACCTGACCCTAACAGAAAGATGGAAGACAAGGATGAGGGAGATGCTGGGTTCAGGTGTGAGCAGCACGGGGATAGCTCGTATCCCTAGTTCCGCCGCTCATCAGCGTCCTCAGAAGGGGCTCCGACGACATCGGAGGAAGTGTTCTCTGTGCCCCCACTGCTTGCGCTGTTGATGAGGGACACTCGAGAAGAGATATGGGTGCCCCCCATGTTAGAGTCAAGGACCGGGTTTGCAACCTCGGTAGAAGGCAGAACCGAACCAATGTTCGGAGGAATAACGAGAGCTGGAGAACCTGCAGGGCTGGGATCCGCAGGAGCATCCATGTCTATGGAGTCACCGCCACCAGAATCGTCGTCGCTGGAGTCGTCGAGGGAGACGATGTCGGCATCGGCAGGGATGTCGCGTGACCCCTTGTTCAAGGCCACGTGGAGACGCCTTGCATACTCTTCATCGTCGATGTCCTCCTCCAAATCGATAATATCGGCTGGATTTGGGGGAGGGCTTGGAGGAGGAAGCCCGTAATCCTGTTGTTGACGGCCCTTAAGTACCACTTTTGACTGTCAACTACCTGCATAAAAGAAATAAAATGAACACCAAACATAGTGGTAGGAGTTTATTACTAACGATTTCCACGAGTGTTGGTGAATTTGTGAGTGCAGGTACATTTCATATCAAAAGGAGGGAATTCACATCAAGAAGGCCACAACACATCACTCCGAGAAAATCAGCACAGGCAGCCCAACAAGATATGGATCAAAAGTCATACAAAACTCAACCAACTTGGGCCAATGCACGAAGATCATTGAACAAGACATCAAGGAGGACCCCTCGGCCAAAGCCCAAGGCCAAATGGGCCAAGGGGGGGTCAGCCGACCTGCTACAGTGAGGTCGGCCGACCTGCTACAGTGGCCAATCTGGCCCATCTTTCTCTGGTTGGTCGCCACCGCCTTCCTGATGTCGGTTCTGCCTGCATTTAATGCGTTGAGGCGGTGCATTGAGGCGGTGGAGGCCCCCAAACCGACCTACTCAAGACTATAAATAGAGGGGTACCCCCTCCCCTCAAGGACACACAAGAAGGAGAGCCTCATTCCACACCCAAGGGCCTAGAGCCCCTTGTACACTAGCAGAGTAGGGAGAGAGTAGGGTAGGAGAGAAGGGTAGTCCTCCCCTTGTGAGGACTTAACCCAAATCTTGTATCTTGGAGGATACTTATTTAAAGTGAAGTGTTCTTCGTTCGTTCATCGTTCGTTCGTCGTTCGTTCTTCGTTCATCGTTCGTTCGTCGTTCGTTCATCGTTCGTTCGTCGTTCATCTTCACTACAAGTAAGTACTCTTGATCTTCTATTGGATTGTATGTTTCTATTGTAGTATAAGTTCTTCCTTTACTTGCTTGCATGATCATCGTTCTATTCAAGTAGGCATTTAGAGGCGGAATTTATCTTTAGTCTTGTGAACTAGAATAGGTCTGGCAGTGAGGACTTGATTGGCTTGTTGTCATGTGACCTTGGGACTGGCATAGGGACTTAATAGCCCTATTGTCACGTGTCCTAGGAGAGGGCCGCCGGTAGGTGGTGACAGCCCTACTTGCTTAATCCTCTCTGTTCTAGGGAATTGACTTCTTGGAATCGGTCTGGCAGCGAGGACTTAATTGCCTTGTTGTCACGTGACCCTAGGACTGGCCTAGGGACTTAATAGCCCTAGTGTCACGTGTCCTAGAAGGGGAGTTTGCCGGTAGGTGGTGACAGCCCTACTGTGTTTGCTCTTCCTTGTTCCAGATAGAAATTCATCCATAGGAATCCTCTCTACCCATACCTACCATCCTTCCTCGTGTCCTTGGACCAGCTAGACTAGTAGATAATTCCACTCCGTTCCCTTGGGATAATATAAATAACGATACCCTTGAATACTCACGGGTGAAGTGCTACAACGGTATTCTCCGTACGCTTGCGGATTTATCTGTGACGTTAAGAAATACCAACAAGCATTTCTGGCGCCGTTGCCGAGGAACGGTAGTTGCTTTTTGTCTTCGAACCTAGTTGGTCCTCGTATTGTATCCTTTTATCCTTTTTCTTTTATTTCTTATCCATCATCAATCTTTCACCATCCATCATTCCTATCCTTGAAAAATACCAAAAACATTTATCATGGAGCCAGAACCTACAATCCAATCCTTCTCTGCTCCAAGGGGAATGTCATTTGAGCCACCACCATCCTCCAAACCCATTTCCACATCCGGCTATATGATCCACCCCACTTTTATAACCATGGTCAGAAACCGACCCTTCTCTGGAACTGACCAAGAAAATCCATATCACCATCTGCGAGAGTTTGAGCAAGTGTGTTCATGCGTCGTGATCCAAGGCATGGCACAAGAAACCGTGAAATGGAAGTTGTTTCCTTTCTCCCTTCGTGAGAGAGCGGAACAATGGTACACGATTGTCGTCAGAAACATGAATGGGGACTGGGAAAAACTCCGAGATAAATTTTGCTCAGTCTTCTTTCCCTTATCCCGAATCGTTTCTCTCCGGCTAGAAATCATGAATTTCTCGCAGAATGAGAAGGAGTCCATAGGAGCAGCCCGGGTTAGGTTTTCCTTGCTAACTCTTACTGGCCCAGACTTGTCTATCCCCGATCCCATGCTATTGCAATATTTCTACATGGGTTTAGACAAGAAATCCGCCCTATATCTTGACATCGCCGCTGGAGGCTCCTTTGCTTCTAAAACACCGACCGAAGGAAGAAACATCTTGGATCAGATCACAGAAAATAATTCCTTCGGCAGTCTTCTTAGTGAATCCCTCCAAGAGAAAGTCGTGTCAAGCATCGAGGAACCCTCAACATCCGAATCCATCCCCTCTTTGTCCCCATCCCATGTTACGCCTGTTGAGTTCCCGTATGAGTTTGAGGAAGAAATTATTGAAGACTATGGAAAAGCCTCGAACGACATATGGGATAAGATGCCTCCTACTCCTCCCAATCCTCTAAAAGAACCATTTCTCAAGGAGGACATGAAGAAAATTCTTGAGAATGCCCCTTTCACCAGCACGAGCTATCAAAATCCTTTGGCAAAACCTCATCTTGATCATGAACCATTTGAGCAAGTGATGTTTGTATCCCCATTCGCATCTTTGGATCTTACTCTACATAAGGATGAGAGGTTTTCCACCCAAGATGAGGATAGAAAAGAGGAAACATTCCTAGCCCAACAATCCTCATCACCATCGCTCTATCTTGAGCCTCTTCCCTCTAGCCCTCCGTGCACCATTCTTATTGGTGATCAAGAACCTCTTAAGAAGGAAAACTCTTGGGCTATGGACTTTCTCGAGGCATCAACTCTAGAGGAACTTGATCCTTTGCATGAGCATGAAAGTTTCTTCCTTGAAAACCCACAAGAAACATGCTCATTTGATAGTTCTCTTGAGTCATCGCCCGTTAAACATGATCCTAAGCATGAGCTTGAGAACTTCTTTCTTGAACACCCACAAGAAACATGCTCATGCCATGAATCTCTAGAGCCCACGCCCCTCAGTGCCAAAACCCCGCATGAGGCCTACAACCACCTTGTTTATCTCCTTTGTTACTCATTTTTTAGGTTGGTTGTAGATGCTTTCGTTTATCACAAATATTGCAAATCTCGTGGTTGCATATCGGCACTAACTTTGCAGGGATTAGAATGGAGGAAAGTCTTGCTCATCGGACTTAAAATGATGATGCCCTTGCCGACAGGATAATCGGTAGTTATCTCATATTTGCTTCTCCAATATTTGCATTCTTTTGCATATTTGATTTCTCCATCAACATGCATATTTGGATTTTTCTACAAAGTTGCACTTGCATTCTTGCATGTTTGAATCGTCCCAACATTTGTTTGGGATTGTTCAAACCACCTGCCATTTGCATAAAAAAAAAAAAAGAGAAGAGTTTTCTATTTTGTGAAAATGAATTTGAGACAATCTTCTGTTGGAAAATGTTTTGAGCAAAATTTTGGAGGGGTTTTGGCACAACTCCCATTGACTTCTTATCACATAGCCATTGGGGAGTTGTGTGCCAAGTTGGACTTCATCTTTTTGAAGGAAGAGTGCTTGAATCTTCAGCTCCATTTCTCGTTTTACTTAAGCACCTTCTCAACAAAATTTTTGCTCACATTTCTCCATGTTTTCATTGCATTTGTCTCAAGTTCAAGAAAATGTTTTTCCCTTTTTTTTCTTTTGATTTTATTTGCATTCTTTTGTTGCGATCAAGAAGCTTTGCAGCAACCGACGGGTGATCCACATTGTTTACACTAACATAACCTGTTCTCGAGTTTGCTCTTGTGTTTTCGCTCTTATGTGCAGCCATGAAAAGGGCCGACAAGCGACTCAACAACGCGTTGAAGAAAGACGACATACCAACATCATGCCACGCTGCACAAAGCCCGATCAATATCATGGGGATCGACACCAATCAGGGACTACGGGCAAAGAACAAGTGTGGGGGAGGATCCCTCCTCCACTAAGGTAACTTGTATCGCAACTTGTATCCTTTTGCTTTCGCCTTACATGATAAAAACATAAACTTGAAAAAAAATATATAGTTTGAATAAACTAGGCGTTTTTATTTCCCTTTCCAACATATCATGCGCCTTGAGTTATTTTACTAAATTCAATAAATTTAGGCTCCCCGGTCCTTTACCCCGGTAGAGTCCTTTTGTTTCCACATATTTTGAATAAATAAGCCAGGTATAAGAACAAGTGTGGGGGAGATCTCTTGGTCCTTCATCAAGCACACATTAGAGATCTCCCACCAACATGATGCACAACGTCGCACCAATCAAAAGGCAAAGGAGTGGAGCCATCGGGCACAAGAAGACAAAGTTCAATCCTATGAACCCTCTTGGTCTCCACTTCATCTAATGCGACGGTTTGCGCATCCTATACCCTACTCTCCAATTCTTGAGTTAAAATAAATTTCTTGCTTCAATCACTGAAATTTAACTCAATGACAAAACAATTTTTTTATCCCTCAACAAACATGCATGCTTCTGTTTGGTTGGCCTGCATATTCTTTATTCCTCGCTTTGCACACCTGTTGCTTGTGAACACCATTATCATAGGAACCCATGTTTATCTAAGTTGTTGGCGAGTGTGATATGGTTGGATGATAGAAATCTTGCTTCTTCTGCAAAGAGTGCTTGGGATTTTTATCTTGAAAAAATTAAAATCAATAGCTTTTGCACTCCTCAATGGTCTTATATTCCTACCAGAGCCAAATAATGATCACATTGAAAACCCCTACAAAATACTGCTTGCTATTGCTTTGAGCTTTGTCAAATTGTGTGACCCTTGTGAGATGCTTGTCATACTTTCTTGATCAAGATTGTGCACATACACCACCACCATAAAACATGATAAACTTCTACACTGGAAGTTAGCAACACCATTTCCATCCATCCACCCACCAAATAAATACTCCATCACTTGTTGTTGATGTCTCTCTCCAAATATTCTGGCAAAAGTGACATGGCTATTGAAAAAAAAAAAAAGAGAGAAGAAAAAAAAAAGAGAAAAAGAAAAAAAAAAAGAGAAAAAAAAAGAAGAAGTGATAGCCATGTTCTCAAATAAAAGTCAATCAAGAGAGAGACATCATCGCATCATGGAGTATCCATCTTACTCCACCTCATTCCATTCACCATACACATATCCACACACATGCACATTCTTGATCAGATTGTATGGCTTGTTTCTCTTTTGGATCCACTCTTTGACTTTGCAATATAAGTGATGCAAGTATGCTCCTTTTCATCCCTACCAAGCTCCACATAAAGCCTTACATAGAAGTAGGATGAAAGGAGGCAAACACATTGCCTTGGTGAGGAATCATACACATTGAGCGAATTGAGAGAATCATTTGAGGAGTACAAGCTATGCTTTGACTTTGAAAATCTTTCAAAAACCCAAGTTACTCAGCAGAGGGGTATTGATGACTTGAATCAAGATCGTTCCATTCCTCAACCGCCCAAGATAGCATGTTAGCCACTTCAAAGTTCACAGGTGCAGGTATGGCTTGGAATAACTTGTATGCTAGCATCATACCATAGGAAGTCATGCTTTATCTTAATCTTCCACCTTCACTCGAGGACGAGCAAAGGCTCAAGTGTGGGGGTGTTGTTGACGGCCCTTAAGTACCACTTTTGACTGTCAACTACCTGCATAAAAGAAATAAAATGAACACCAAACATAGTGGTAGGAGTTTATTACTAACAATTTCCACGAGTGTTGGTGAATTTGTGAGTGCAGGTACATTTCATATCAAAAGGAAGGAATTCACATCAAGAAGGCCACAACACATCACTCCGAGAAAATTAGCACAGGCAGCCCAACAAGATATGGATCAAAAGTCATACAAAACTCAACCAACTTGGGCCAATGCACGAAGATCATTGAACAAGACATCAAGGAGGACCCCTCGGCCAAAGCCCAAGGCCAAATGGGCCAAGGGGGGGTCGGCCGACCAGCTACAGTGAGGTCGGCCGACCTGCTACAGTGGCCAATCTGGCCCATCTTTCTTTGGTTGGTCGCCACCGCCTTCCTGATGTCGGTTCTGCCTGCATTTAATGCGTTGAGGCGGTGCATTGAGGCGGTGGAGGCCCCCAAACCGACCTACTCAAGACTATAAATAGAGGGGTACCCCCTCCCCTCAAGGACACACAAGAAGGAGAGCCTCATTCCACACCCAAGGGCCTAGAGCCCCTTGTACACTAGCAGAGTAGGGAGAGAGTAGGGTAGGAGAGAAGGGTAGTCCTCCCCTTGTGAGGACTTAACCCAAATCTTGTATCTTGGAGGATACTTATTTAAAGTGAAGTGTTCTTCGTTCGTTCATCGTTCGTTCGTCGTTCGTTCTTCGTTCATCGTTCGTTCGTCGTTCATCTTCACTACAAGTAAGTACTCTCGATCTTCTATTGGATTGTATGTTTCTATTGTAGTATAAGTTCTTCCTTTACTTGCTTGCATGATCATCGTTCTATTCAAGTAGGCATTTAGAGGCGGAATTTATCTTTAGTCTTGTGAACTAGAATAGGTCTGGCAGTGAGGACTTGATTGGCTTGTTGTCACGTGACCTTGGGACTGGCATAGGGACTTAATAGCCCTATTGTCACGTGTCCTAGGAGAGGGCCGCCGGTAGGTGGTGACAGCCCTACTTGCTTAATCCTCTCTGTTCTAGGGAATTGACTTCTTGGAATCGGTCTGGCAGCGAGGACTTAATTGCCTTGTTGTCACGTGACCCTAGGACTGGCCTAGGGACTTAATAGCCCTAGTGTCACGTGTCCTAGAAGGGGAGTTTGCCGGTAGGTGGTGACAGCCCTACTGTGTTTGCTCTTCCTTGTTCCAGATAGAACTTCATCCATAGGAATCCTCTCTACCCATACCTACCATCCTTCCTCGTGTCCTTGGACCAGCTAGACTAGTAGATAATTCCACTCCGTTCCCTTGGGATAATATAAATAACGATACCCTTGAATACTCACGGGTGAAGTGCTACAACGGTATTCTCCGTACGCTTGCGGATTTATCTGTGACGTTAAGAAATACCAACAAGCATTTCTAACACCCCCACACTTGAGCCTTTGCTCGTCCTCGAGTGAAGGTGGAAGATTAAGATAAAGCATGACTTCCTATGGTATGATGCTAGCATACAAGTTATTCCAAGCCATACCTGCACCTGTGAACTTTGAAGTGGCTAACATGCTATCTTGGGCGGTTGAGGAATGGAACGATCTTGATTCAAGTCATCAATACCCCTCTGCTGAGTAACTTGGGTTTTTGAAAGATTTTCAAAGTAAAGGCATAGCTTGTACTCCTCAAATGATTCTCTCAATTCGCTCAATGTGTATGATTCCTCACCAAGACAATGTGTTTGCCTCCTTTCATTCTACTTCTATGTAAGGCTTTATGTGGAGCTTGGTAGGGATGAAAAGGAGCATACTTACATCACTTATATTGCGAAGTCAAAGAGTGGATCCAAAAGAGAAAACAAGCCATACAATCTGATCAAGAATGTGCATGTGTGTGGATATGTGTGTGGAAGATAGAACGAGATGGATATTCCTTGATGTGATGATATCTCTCTCGTGCTTGAATTTTGTTTGAGAACATGGCTATTGCTTCTTTTCTTTCTTTCATGAACTCTTTCTCTCTCTCTTTTTTTTTCGATAGCCATGCCTCTTTTGCAAGAGTATTTGAAGAGAGATATCAACAAAAGATGAAGGAGTATTTTATTTAGGTGGATGGATGAATGGAAAGGATGTTGCTAACTTCCAGTGTAGAAGTTAGCATGTTTTGTAGTGGTAGAGGTGTATGTGTACGTGATCTTGACCAGGAAAGTATGACAAGAATCTCCCAAGGGTCACATAATTTGACAAAGCTCAAAGCAATAACAAGCAGTATTCTGTAGGGGTTTTTAATGTGATCATTATTTGGCTCTGGTAGGAATATAAGACCATTGAGGAGTGCAAAGCTATTGATTTTAAATTTTTCAAGATAAAAATCCCAAGCACTCTTTGCAGAAGAAGCAAGATTCCTATCATCCAACCATATCACACTCGCCAACAACTTAGATAAACATGGGTTCCTATGATAATGGTGTTCACAAGCAACAGGTGTGCAAAGCGAGGAATAAAGAATATGCAGGCCAACCAAACAGAAGCATGCATGTTTGTCGAGGGGTAAAAGATTTGTTTTATCATTGAGTTAAATTTTAGTGAATGATGCAAGAAATTTATTTCAACTCAAGAATTCGAGAGAAGGGTATAAGATGTGCAAACCGTCGCATTAGATGAAGTGGAGACCAAGAGGGGTCATAGGATTGATCTTTGTCTTCTTGCCCCGATGGCTCCACTCCTTTGCGTGTTGATTGGTGCGATGTTGTGCATCATGTTGGTGGGAGACCTTGAATGTGTGCTTGATGAAGGACCAAGAGGCCTCCCCCACACTTGTTATTGTACCTAGCTTATTTATTCGAAAGAAACAAACAAATGTGGAAACAAAAAAGGACTCTACCGGGGTTAAAGACCGGGGAGCCTAAATTTATTGAATTTAGTAAAATAACTCAAGGCGCATGATATGTTGGAAAGGGAAATAAAAACGCCTAGTTTATTCAAACTATTTTTTTTCAAGTTTATGAAAGCAAAAGGATACAAGTTGCGATACAAGTTACCTTAGTGGAGGAGGGATCCTCCCCCACACTTGTTCTTTGCCCGTAGTCCTTGATTGGTGTCGATCCCCATGATATTGATCGGGCTTTGTGCAGCGTGGCATGATGTTGGTATGTCGTCTTTCTTCAACGCATTGTTAAGTCGCTTGTCGGCCCTTTTCATGGCTGCACATAAGAGCGAAAACACAAGAGCAAACTCGAGAATGGGTTATGTTAGTGTAAACAATGTGGATCACCCGTCGGTTGCTGCAAAGCTTCTTGATCACAACAAAAGAATGCAAATAAAATCAAGGAAAATCATTTTCTTGAACTTGAGACAAATGCAATGAAAACATGGAGAAATGTGAGCAAAAATTTTGTTGGGAAGGTGCTTAAGTAAAACGAGAAATGGAGCTGAAAATTCAAGCACTCTTCCTTCAAAAAGATGAAGTCCAACTTGGCACACAACTCCCCAATGGCTATGTGATAAGAAGTCAATGGGAGTTGTGCCAAAACCCCTCCAAAATTTTGCTCAAAACATTTTCCAACAGAAGATTGTCTCAAATTCATTTTCACAAAATGCAAATGGCAGCTGGTTTGAACAATCCCAAACAAATGTTGGGACGATTCAAACATGCAAGAATGCAAGTGCAACTTTGTAGAAAAATCCAAATATGCATGTTGATGGAGAAATCAAATATGCAAAAGAATGCAAATATGAGATAACTACCGAATATCCTGTCGGCAAGGGCATCATTGTTTTAAGTCCGATGAGCAAGACTTTCCTCCATTCTAATCCCTGCAAAGTTAGTGCCGATATGCACCCACGAGATTTGCAATATTTGTGATAAACGAAAGCATCTACAACCAACCTAAAGAATGAGTAACAAAAGAGATAAACAAGGTGGTTGTAGGCCTCATGCGGGGTTTTGGCACTGAGGGGCGTGGGCTCTAGAGATTCATGGCATGAGCATGTTTCTTGTGGGTGTTCAAGAAGGAAGTTCTCAAGCTCATGCTTAGGATCATGTTTAACGGGCGATGACTCAAGAGAACTATCAAATGAGCATGTTTCTTGCGGGTTTTCAAGGAAGAAACTTTCATGCTCATGCAAAGGATCAAGTTCCTCTAGAGTTGATGCCTCGAGGAAGTCCACAGCCCAAGAGTTTTCCTTCTTAAGAGGTTCTTGATCACCAATAAGAATGGTGCACGGAGGGCTAGAGGGAAGAGGCTTAAGATAGAGCGATGGTGATGAGGATTGTTGGGCTAGGAATGTTTCTTCTTTTCTATACTCATCTTGGGTGGAAAACCTCTCATCCTTATGTAGAGCAAGATCCAAAGATGCGAATGGGGATACAAACATCACTTGCTCAAATGGTTCATGATCAAGATGAGGTTTTGCCGAAGGATTTTGATAGCTCGTGCTGGTGAAAGGGGCATTTTCAAGAATTTCCTTCATGTCCTCCTTGAGAAATGGTTCTTTTAGAGGATTGGGAGGAGTAGGAGGCATCTTATCCCATATGTCGTTCGAGGTTTTTCCATAGTCTTCAATAATTTCTTCCTCAAACTCATATGGGAACTCAACAGGCGTAACATGGGATGTGGACAAAGAGGGGATGGATTCGGATGTTGAGGGTTCCTCGATGCTTGACACGACTTTCTCTTGGAGGGATTCACTAAGAAGACTGACGAAGGAATTGTTTTCTGTGATCTGATCCAAGATGTTTCTTCCTTCGGTCGGTGTTTTAGAAGCAAAGGAGCCTCCAGCTGCGATGTCAAGATATAGGGCAGATTTCTTGTCTAAACCCATGTAGAAATATTGCAATAGCATGGGATCGGGGATAGATAAGTCTGGGCCAGTAAGAGTTAGCAAGGAAAACCTAACCCAGGCTGCATCTACGGACTCCTTCTCATTCTGCGAGAAATTCATGATTTCTAGCCGGAGAGCAACGATTCGGGATAACGGAAAGAAGACTGAGCAAAATTTATCTCGGAGTTTTTCCCAGTCCCCATTCATGTTTCTGACGACAATCGTGTACCATTGTTCTGCTCTCTCACGAAGGGAGAAAGGAAACAACTTCCATTTCACGGTTTCTTGTGCCATGCCTTGGATCACGATGCATGAACACACTTGCTCAAACTCTCGCAGATGGTGATATGGATTTTCTTGGTCAGTTCCAGAGAAGGGTCGGTTTCTGACCATGGTTATAAAAGTGGGGTGGATCATATAGCCGGATGTGGAAATGGGTTTGGAGGATGGTGGTGGCTCAAATGACATTCCCCTTGGAGCAGAGAAGGATTGGATTGTAGGTTCTGGCTCCATGATAAATGTTTTTGGTATTTTTCAAGGAAGGGATAGCAATGATGGATGGTGAAAGATTGATGATGGATAAGAAATAAAAGGATAAAAGGATACAATACGAGGACTAACTAGGTTCGAAGATAAAAAGCAACTACCGTTCCCCGGCAACGGCGCCAGAAATGCTTGTTGGTATTTCTTAACGTCACAGATAAATCCGCAAGCGTACGGAGAATACCGTTGTAGCACTTCACCCGTGAGTATTCAAGGGTATCATTATTTATATTATCCCAAGGGAACGGAGTGGAATTATCTACTAGTCTAGCTGTCCAAGGACACGAAGAAGGATGGTAGGTATGGGTAGAGAGGATTCCTATGGATGAAGTTCTATCTGGAACAAGGAAGAGTAAACACAGCAGAGCTGTCACCACCTACCGGCAAACCCCCCTACTAGGACACGTGACACTAGGGCTATTAAGTCCCTAGGCCAGTCCTAGGGTCACGTGACAACAAGGCAATTAAGACCTCGCTGCCAGACCGATTCCCAGCAATCAATTCCCTAGAACAGAGAGGATTAAGCAAGCAGGGCTGTCACCACCTACCGGCGACTCTCTCCTAGGACATGTGACACTAGGGCTATTAAGTCCCTATGCCAGTCCCAAGGTCACGTGACAACAAGGCAATCAAGTCCTCACTGCCAGACCTATTCTAGTTCACAAGACTAAAGATAAATTCCGCCTCTAAATGTTTACTTAAATAGAACGATGATCATGCAAGCAAGTAAAGGAAGAACTTATATTAGAATAGAAATATGCAATCCAATAGAAGATCGAGAGTACTTACTTGTAATGAAGATGAACTACGAACGAACGATGAACGAACGACGAACGAACGATGAACGATGAACGAACGACGAACGAACGATGAACGAACGAAGAACAATCCACTATAAATAAGTATCCTTCAAGATACAAGATTTGGGCTAAGTCCTCACAAGGGAAGGACTACCCTTCTCTCCTACCCTACTCTCTCCCTACTCTAATAGTGTACAAGGGGCTCTAGGCCCTTGGGAGTGGAATGAGGCTCTCCTTCTTGTGTGTTCTTGAGGGGAGGGGGTACCCCTCTATTTATAGTCTTGAGTAGGTCGGTTTGGGGGCCTCCACCGCCTCAATGCACCGCCTCAACGCATTAAATGCAGGCAGAACCGACATCAGGAAGGCGGTGGCGACCAGCCAGAGAAAGATGGGCCAGATTGGCCACTGTAGCAGGTCGGCCGACCTCACTGTAGCAGGTCGGCCGACCCCCCCTTGGCCCATTTGGCCTTGGGTTTTGGCCGAGGGGTCCTCCTTGATGTCTTGTTCAATGATCTTCGTGCATTGGCCCAAGTTGGTTGAGTTTTGTATGACTTTTGATCCATATCTTGTTGGGCTGCCTGTGCTGATTTTCTCGGAGTGATGTGTTGTGGCCTTCTTGATGTGAATTCCCTCCTTTTGATATGAAATGTACCTGCACTCACAAATTCACCAACACTCGTGGAAATCGTTAGTAATAAACTCCTACCACTATGTTTGGTGTTCATTTTATTTCTTTTATGCAGGTAATTGACGGTCAAAAGTGGTACTTAAGGGCCGTCAACAACCGCCTCTGTTGGAGGAGGAGGAGGAGGGGCTGATGGATCACCGCTGGGCTCTCGTGAGAGGGAGCAGAGGAAGAAGAACCGGATGCGTTGGTGAAGTTGGTGTTAAGCCACCGGGAAAACCTAGGGTTGACGCCCCAGGTGAACTTGGTGGAGAGGATGATGTTTGGAGCAACCGAAACCTCCAAATTTATAGCCTTGAGGAGCGGCGTTTCAGTTGCTCGAAAAGTCAAGTGAGATAATTATTATTTTGCGAGTTTCCAAGGATACAGGAAGACGAGGTGACGCATCGCTGAAGATTCCGTCAGATTGGTCAGATAATAAAGACAAATTTTGACTTGTCAAGTCGAGATCCTTTTTATTGTTGGAAGATTTGTCAGAGAGAACAAAAGAAGATGGATTGAGATTTGGTGTTCGGAATTCCGAAGATACTTGCTCCGAAGCTCTTATTTTCCGAAGATGGCGGTTAACTAGTGCGGACAGTTTGGTATGTCTGGATCCTAGGTTGACGGCAGAACATATCCCTCGTCATGTTCTCATCTGAGAATGAGGATGCCAAGTGACATGTTCAGGGGCTTATGTCGTAGCCCTAGTTTCCAGATATTCCGAACCCTATTTTAAGATTTTTCCGAAGACTTGTCTTGCACGACATGGTTTACAGGAAGGTTACGATCTCCTTGATAGATTCGGAGAAGGAACATTGTAGTTTAGAAAGGACTCTGGTAGGCGGTAACTAGCCTATAAATATTCATGTAACCCCTATGGGGAAATCTATCTGGCACCCTGCGAAACCCTAACGCAAAGGTTGCCACATTATACAAGATCACACTAGCTGGACGTAGGGTTTTTATTCTTCGGGAGGCCTGGACCAGTATAAACCCTCTGCGTGTTCTTAGATTGATCTCGCTAACCACGTTGCTCCCACGATCCAAATATCTGCCGAACAACCCCGTTCAA
>RWGY01000212.1:0-19929 GCA_007726485.1 Eragrostis curvula
TACGATTCAGTTGTTAACACCAGCCACTTACTGAAAGTAGATTTCTATATAGGGTTGGCGCACTCATACTTTTTCTCCTTTAAATTACGTCTTGTCATGATGAGTTCACGAACTGCATGGCTTAGCTCAGATGTGTATATTTTTAGGTGTTCTAGACTTGTAGCCGTATTGTTTAGTACAGTGCCACAATTATTTCCTTACTTCTCTCTACAGTTACTTCATGAATTTATAAGCTTCATCAAGTGATAGTAGATCACTATTGGTGATCAGGGGGGTCAAATATAAACAGTAGGCTACGTTGTTAGGAAGTGACGGTACCGCTGAATGATGCAAAATCTTGACTAAATCGCCAATGTCGGCTGTCCCCTGTGGCAGCAAACCATGTTGGCATTGGGGATTTCAATCTACATTGTGCATGCCAACATTACAAATTAGGCATGCCTGATGGTTGCATGAGTGTAGCAGCAGCTCCATTTGTGTCTAGTGGCATTGGCGGTGTCAATGATTGGACCTGTAGCCTCAACAGATAGAACCTTCTGATCTGCATGTCCCTCAATCATCTAGCCTTAAATTGCCTTCAAATAAATTTCCTTAAATCATACAAATCCCGGGTTAAGCTTTCAACTTAATATCTAGATGTTCATAACCTATTGCATTATTGAATTCAACACTAACTTACAGTCTGCATATTCTCTCTACCGTACGAAATGATATGGAGATTCATTTAGTCAGAAGCAAATTATGGTGTGTCCAAAGTGCAAAGGTATCCAACAACCAAAGATCCCAAAGGACTTTTTGGCCATTCACTTTTCCTCTCATCTTTCAGCTAGGCATAGATAGGGATGGCAATTTCACCCATGGGTATGGGCACCCGATGGGTTTACACCCGATGGGCGTGGGCGTGGTGTGTAATTTTTTGCCCATGGGTGTCACCCGCACCCGACCCGACTCGGACTTGGGTGAAGTATGGGTGTCGTTTTTCACCCATGGGTCACCCATGGGTGACCCGATTATAGCTTATCCCCACCTTTCCACTTCCAAACGCGACACCATCACCCCTATCCCCCATTCTCATGAGTTTAAGATAATGATAAACCTTCATTCCATTGTTATGGAATATGTATTGTGATTAAGAATGTAACTTTGTGTATCTATTTGCCGAACTTTCATGCCGTGAGATGATAAATATGAGTATATTGTTGATTTTTTTATTTTGTACATGTGTTTTATATATTTTGTGCTACACCCGATGGGCACCCGACACCCACCCGAAACCCGATGGGCGTGGGCGTGGGTGTCAATTTTCACCCATGGGTGTGGGTATGGGTGTCATTTTTCACCCGATGTCATTTTCCTGGTGGGTGGGTTTTTGCTCCACCCGACCCGAACCCGACCCATTGCCATCCCTAGGCATAGGCGTGTATTCACTTTCTTCCATGTGTTGTTAAACCTTGTTCTGAGACCGGCAGTGTATCACAAAGTGGATTCAAAATGATGCAGCTTTGTATCATTGGAATCTGAAACACAGAACAGGATATCTATGGTATCCCACTGCGAGTACTGTGCGCAAAGCCTCTTCTGCTTTTGGGGATAGCTTTAAACCCTTTACTTGCCTACTTTACATAAAGCTACTACTATATAATACAATCAAATTTTACTCAAATATACAACTATATACCACTCATATGTCGAGTAGTTTGGCTTGAGTTTAACCACTTTGTTCCTCTCTTGTGCCCATGTCTATCAGATGAGTCTGGGAAAACCCTCGCCATCATCATCGGCCTTGTGGCGGCAGTCGCCATAGTTATCGTCTTCCTTTCCTTCGTCCGAAGGGCCGGCGGTGTCGGTGGTAAGCTTAATTCGAGTCAATAGTTATAGTTTTTTAATATACACTTATGTATCAATCATTGCTAGTGCCATAGCATTCACTGATCATGTGTACCTCTTTTACCTGAACCATGTATATGCAGGCAAAAGCTAGGAGCATGCAAGATGGTCACCACTTGGCTGCGATTGAATCGGTCGGTGGCTTTTGCTTGAAAACCGCTTTAGTCCATCTCTCTCTCTTCCTCGCGCCTCTTTTTATCTTTTAGGGCCTCTTTTATCCTGTCATTATCGGCCAAAACAAAGAGAAGCCATGCTGCTGAACGACATGAGCTTAAAGGCATGCACATCCACTGTGCAGAATGTGAAGTGAAGATTCTAGCCGCCACCGACTACTCTAGCAAGCCACTAAGCAACATATATAATTACCTCGTTAATAATTAAGAAGTTGAAATGTGGTCTCCAGTTGTCTTGTATACTGTATTTATATATATAGTTGTGGAACCTATGCATGATTTATATATGCCCTATAGTCGTTGGTGCTGGTTTCATCCCATTGCAATGGTTGGTAACATGGATTAATGTAAAATATTGTTAGTTTGTTGAAGGTAATTAGTTACTGAAACTTTGCATTATCTTCTTCAAACATTTATTATGATGTGATGATGATGAATATGGAGGTTGAGGAACTGAATTATTTCAGCTTTTGTGAGAAGGACTTGCCATCATTAGAAATTCGTACGAAAATGGATGAGCTTGCCTAAGTGCTCTCTGCTCAGTGCCGCTGAATCATTACCAATTAGTGTTTGAAGGTCATGAAAGTTCATTAGCGGATGGATGGTCAGTGTTATAGGCATACTTTAAAGTCGTGGACCAGGACACGCACCGGTCTAACATATAAGTCTGGTTGAAGATTTACTGCTATATGCAGTAGTCGACTAGCCATAAGAGCGTCCGCAATTGTTACTTCTTAGTTAACTCTTAGAATTATTTATTAGAGAAAAAAATGAAAGAAGGTTGCTAGTTCTTTTTCAAGAGGCAGTCTATAACATTTATTAAGACACTCACATGCAGGGCCAGTCATTACTTTAGAATTGACACGGTCTCTTATGTTGCCTCTTAGATGACGTGGAGAGTCAATGCCGCCTCTAACTTTGGAGACGCTCTAACAATGTAATAGGAGAAGGGGGAAGCTTATTGGCTTCCGACCTATTCAACGTGAAACCAACGTCTGCCCACCCATATAGGCCCAACAACGTGAAACAGCGTGGCCCACGTGGAGTCCGCAAGGCGTCGTCTTCTTTGCACTCGTTGCTCCACTAGCTGCTACTCGCCATGGTCGTGTCCCTCGTGTCCTTGCGCTCGTCGCTCCACCCGCCAGTAGCCATGGCCGTGTTCCCCGCCCTGCCCCACGATAGGCGAGTTGAGAGTCTCATCACAACTTCAGAGAATCGAAGATTTGGAATTGATTGTTCCACCCATCTATTCATAATTGTTCCGACAGCAAAATTCAGTTGTTCCAACAACTAAATCCCTTTGTCCCAGCCATTTAAACCAGATGTTGCAAAGAGAAAGACACCAATTGTTTTAGCCATCTAAACCAAATGTTTCAAAAAAAGACACCAATTGTTTCAAGTAAAGAACACAATTGTTCGAGGACAAGACATCAAATGTTTGAGTCAAGAAACAAAAAGACGTGACACGGCGGGTTCGGGATGCTGTTAACTGGTGTATGCATAGGGAAGGAGGGAGGCGAGTGGAGGCCGTGCGCGACGAAAGAGAGAATCACACCCGCCAGTCGAGTTCCCAGCCGCCATGGTTGGGCTGGCTGAGCTCGAGCGAGCTCTAATGGTTGAGGTGGCGGGGCGATGAATCGTTGCTGGTCCACTGGAATCAGCCCAACTATGGCCCACTCGAAAAAAAGAGAAGAGACTGTGTGGGTGGAGGGAGGCCGCATATTGCGATGGGCGGAGACAACACCCTGTTGACTCTGCGTGGGTCATGCTGCCTATATTGGCCGGGGAGCCATATAGAAGCTCCCGAGTGGGCGGACAGATGCTGGTTTCACATTAAATAGGTCGGAAGCCAAGCTTTCCTTGGAGGGAGGCCGCATGTTGCAGTGGGATCGTCTGGGAGAAGGCTGGGGGAGGAGGCAGTGACGGCTTTGAAACTCTCGATTAAAAACAATCCGCTGGTTGTGAACCATCTTGCATCATCAAACAGTGTGTGGACCTGGTCGTGCTTCCATGTTGGGCAGGTTGGCGTGCAGCCTTGCATCGTGTCACCTGAGTTTCGTTTGGTTAATCACGCACGCGGCACAATGTGTTGGGCTAGGAAGCTGCTTCGGTTGGGTTGGGCCATATTCTCATCCCATGAATAATGGGCTGCTTTCTCTCCCACAGCAACCACAGCTTGTTGCCACTTCAGTCGGGAGCAAATCAGGTTCTTAATCTCAAAAAAAAAAGGGTATAAAACAGGTTGTGCTAAAAAAAAGGTATAGAACAGGTCAAAGAAGAGTATTTCGCAAAAAAAAAAAAAGAAGGTCAAAGAAGAGTATATTATGCCCGCTTTGTGGAAAAACACACTGCAGATTCCCGCAAAAAAGAAGAAAAAAAAACTGCAGATATCTAACGATGCTCTTTTGAATCTTGTGATGATGTTCTCTTTTATGTCGAAGAGCCTGTTTCAGCCGATGTGCAGGCTTGAGGGAATTTTCTCAAGTTTCTTTGTAAGTGTTGATGGTCAATATAGGCCTTAGAAGATGCACCCTTTCCACTTGTCTTGAATTCTAGAAGTAATTAGGAGGTGTTTGGTGTAGAAGTTGGGATGGAGATTGGGAAATGGGGTGAGCAATCTAGATCCATTCATTCATCCTATTAAATCTTAACCATTCATTCCCGCATGCATTATTTCTCCATCTCTAAGGGTGTGTTTGGTTTCCTGCACTAAGGCCTAGCCAGGCTTGAATTATGCAGCAAAACACCTTTTTGACATGTTTGGTTGCCTGTACAACATTTTAGCCTGACTCTACTTATGCAAAAGTGCTCCTTTAGCCTGCATTGCTGGAAACGCGAATCGCGAGTGTTCCCAGCAAGCCTGGCTTGCACAAGGTGTTGGTGGCACCCGTGACAAGATTCCCTCACCGCTCCTGTGTAAGAGCATCTCCAGCAATAGACCCTAAAATGAAGCCTCTACTTTCATTTTCCAGGCCGGCCCCCAAAAATAAGGGCCCAAAAACTAACTTCAACTCCAGCAACAAAATGGCCCAAGACCCTACTTCGTGTGGAACCCATCAGTCAGTAAAAAAACTCTTCCGCAGCTCCGCCCGCGTCCACCGCGACGCAGACCGCCCGCCGCCGCCCTCCGCGACGCCTCCGCAACGCAGCGCGCCCGCCGCCGCCCTCTGCGACGCCTCCGCGACGCAGCCCGCCCGCCGCCGCCGTCACGGCCGTGCCCGGCGCGCCCTTTTCTGCTCCAGCGCCGCGACGCATCCTAGACGACGCAGCTAGCAATCAACTAGCAAGTACAAGCGGATCAAGCTCATAGCTGCAAAGATTGAACTTTTTTCAGAAAAATGTTCACAGAATGCTGACAGAATGTATCCTACTAGAAAAATGTTCACAGAAATTGATAAGCAACAAATTGAGAGCCTACAAAGGTTAAGTCAAAATTCACTGGACAGTAACAAGATTCTTTACTGGACAGTACCAAAAGTTCAGAAAAACATCACTGGACAGTAGCTAGAGAATTATCATTTCACATGTACAGAATGCACAGAATCACAGGCAGAATAAAATGCAAGCTAAAATTGCTAAGAGACTGCTAAGTTTCTCATCAGTGGTTTCTTGACCCCAGTTACAGAGTGAACATGTGATCATGTGTGAATATTCTAGTACAGGTTCAGTTTATTGATCAGAAATGCAAACTTCACATATACTGATATGCAAACTTCACATATAATGAGGCAAACTACACCATTTTGTAAAACAAATCTGAGTGAGTAATATAATAAAAAAAAGGCAAACTACACCATTTTGTAACTTGTGAATGCATGAAGCAGAGCACGCCAAGCAGAACACTGCATTTCTGTTTACCATGCTAAAAGGTAAACACGTCAAGCAGAAAACTGAACTGAATTTTCACATAGTGCCAACATTTGTTTCTCGTGCACACGACAAGCAGAAAAGAAACGGCACTTGGCTGTTGCCGGGAAGTATTCAGTGTACAAAATTTTCAGTACACAAACCATGTTTCAGTGTACAGAATTCAAAACTGAACTGAATTTTGCCTGCTGTTTGAACAATCTAGGACAGTTCCCATAATTCAGTTCAGTGACTATCATCACCAAATATTCAGATCACTGCAGTACTATCATCGATTCATTCTACAGCATACAGGTTCAGGGATCATCATGAGATGCAATCCATAGGCAATTCAGCTAGCAGAAAAAGGACAGAAATATATATATGAACACACAATCAGACATTCACGGTCGATGTTGAGGAGGTGACGAGGCAGGCCGCCGCCAAGGGAAGGAGCTTCTTGGCGATGTGGTAGCTCGCAGCTGGGAGGAGCTCCTGTTTGTGACAACTAACTAGTCATGTTCTAGTTAGTTATTCATGTGTGCAACAGAGAAGTGGATGGTCCTATATTCAGTCTTGTTATTTAATGTTTCATTTTGTGACTAAAATATTCAGTTTTATATTCAGTCCTGTTGTGATATGTTGCCAATCCATTAGGTGATGGCTGGTTCTGATATGTTTCATTTTATTTTATTTTTTGAGATAAATGCTTCATGGAGCTAGAAACCAGAGATATATTCAGTCCTTTTTGTCAACATGCCACCAGAAGTAAGTTTAAAAAGGACCATACAGGTGCTTTGAGGTTGATCAGACGCAACACTTTGCAATTCAATTTTTCTGAGTACCAAATTACCAATACAATTTACTTCCTCTATTTGTTGATTCATATATACTGAAAATAGCTTCACTGTTAAATTTCTGAGAGAAGTGAATCCTGCGGCTTATCTCTGTTGGCTGCATGTTGAAGCAAGCAATAATTTCTGAGAGAAGTGTCATCAAGCAATAAAATGTCTGTACCAGATGAGAATCAGTGCAAAGCATTTTGAAAAACTGCTCTCTCTCTCTCTCTTTTTTGGTGAACCTGCATGAAACTAGACCAACTTGCATGAAACTAGACCAACATTGTCAACCAAGATGCAGTAGTTCAGGCGAGAAAATAAACAGATTATGAAATGCAGTAGTTCAGGCGCTGATACATTTCAGGTTACCATGGGAAACCACATGAAGCATTTATGAGAAAACAGATATACATTTCAAAAAAAAGCAATGGAATTGTGACTGATATCCATCAGTATGTATTTCAGAAAAAACAGATATACATTTCAGAAAAAGCAATGGTTCTGATAGCCATTGTTCTGAAAAATGTACCTACACTGAAAAATGCACCTGCTAGTACACCTCCACTAGCAGGCAGAATAATAGAGTTTGAGCATATGAGCATATGAATTAACAGTACACCTCCACTAGCCAAAGAGCTATCAGGCTATCAGGCATAAAAAAAAATGACATTCAGAGATGGAAACAGTGACATTCAGAGAAAGAAACAGTGACATTCAGAGATAGCCAGGAAGTGAATCTCGACATGGTGACTGAGATACAAAACAGGTGTCGGACATTGATCATAATGCAATAATTAATTGTTTAAAAAACTATGAACACACAATCAGACATTCAGAGATAACACTGAACTGAAAGTATTGATCCATTCACAATTCTGATTATTGACATTTAGCACTCAAAGAATTCACTATCAGTTTCTCAAACAGAGCATACATCAAAATCATTTGGCAAGCACAAATATCATACATCAGTTGTAGTGCAAGAGCAGGCTGTAATGGCCCTCACCAATCTGAATGTCACTGCCTCCCCTGCCCGTCGCGCCGCCGCCGTCATCCGCAACGCCAAGGAGGCAATTGACGAGCTTCCCGACAGGCCTGCCTGAGGTGCCTCCTCCTCCTGCCGCGGACGACGCCGCCACCGCAGATCAGGCTTGCTCTGACCAGGCCGAGCAGCAGGTGACCTTCACGGCTTCGGATTGAAGCGACGCGACGCACGTCCTACGGCTTCACGAGCAGGCCGAGCAGTCAAGAGGTCATTTGCCTCTTATTTTCTGCTAGCAAGAGTGGCCGAGGTCATTTGCCTCTTATTTTCTGCTAGCAAGCTCGAACCAGAGGCACCTTGGATCTTCTTCGATTGGAGCCTCTTCAACTCGATGCAGCATCTTGCATCTTCTTCTTGCTTGAGACGGGAAGCCATCAACATGTTGATGCTGGTCTTCAACTTGTCGGAGGTTGATCTTGGCACCGTTTGGCTTCTTGAGCCGATTCTTGGCGAGCGGAGCAGCATCTTCGTGTCTCCGTTGGCTTCTTGCGCCGATTCTTGGCGAGCAGATCGGCATCTTCCGTCGAGTTCTTCACAGGGGCGAGCAGATCGTCATCTTGGACTTCGAGTTCCTCACACGGGTCGGACACGCTGATGCACGACGCCATGGCGATCATCCTCAGCCTTCTCGAACACGGCGAGGGGCACCAACCAGCCGATCCACACCACGGGGCATCGGTACGCCTCCTTCGTCAGCTTGTCCGCCACCTGGTTGCCCTCCCGGAAGATGTGCCGGACCTCGCATCCGCCGCGGAAGCGGCCGAGCAGCTCCAGGATCTCCTCCTCCATGGCGAGCGGCGGGGGAAGAGGGGCGATGGCGGGCGGGCGGCGGGGAGAGGGCCGAGGGCGGGCGAGGGAGAGGGGCGGCGCGCGGCGGGCGGAGAGGCGGCGCGCGGCGAGGCGTGGCCGGGCGCGGGCGGCCCGCTGCGTCGACGGCGCCCGGCGAGATGGCGGCGGTGGCGTGCGGGAGGAAGAGGGAGAAGAGAGGGAAAAAAGGAAAAAGAAGAGAAAAAAAATGAAAATAAAAATGGTGGGACCCACGGAAGGGGGGAGATTGGAGGACCCTAGAATGGGTGCCTAGAGATAAAGTTTGAGGAGACATGTAAAATGAGTAACCGGCGTCTAATCACGTCTTACCTAGGCTCGTTAGATTCGTCTCGCGATTTAGACCAAGGGTTCTGCAGTTAGTTTTGTAATTAAACTTTATTTAATACTCTTAAATGACAAGATTCTTCCCTCTAAATTTTAGACCCTATGCAACGAATACCCCTAAGTAAAGTTCGAGTTCCTTTTTAACTTAAAATTTTAAAAAATAGAGTAGGATTATAAGTAAAAGACTTGCTGCAGTTGCTCTAGTACTCACCAAGCAGCCCCGAGTTCCATGGCCACCGCCCACCGGTGAGGAGAGCTCGATGGCCGGCTAGAGGAGAGGTGCAGGGGAGGGGTCGGCGAGCTCCATGGCCGGCCTTCGCGAGCGAGCTAGAAAATTGTCGCCGGCGAGCCGAGCTCCATGGGCGCCGCCGCAAGCACAAGCACTGCGCTCGCCTCAACCGCCTCGCGTTCCAGTATTAGGAGGCAGCCGACACCACCCGCCTCGAGTTCGTCATCATCGCCGCCGGAACTGGCAGCCGCGCCATGCGCCGGCGGGAGCATCGTCAGCGACGCCGAATCCGCTGCCGCGTCCGTTCGAGACGCTCCCGTCTCGCCGGTCAGAGCTTGTACACACCGCTGCTAAGTATCGATTCGTGCCTACGGCCACCCCGTTGGTGGTTGGCTTTGGTGCATTTGTCCCGGCACTCCGCCGCATGACGATGGTGATGCCAGTGGTGCTCGGAGGCTCTCCGGCTGCTGTAGCCTGTAGGTGCTTTGTCCAGCAAGACGGCTTGTCTTCCAAATTAAGCTACCTACCTGCCTTGTTTGTTCTCACTCGGACCGAATCATATGGAGCATGATGCGGCGGATTGATTAAGGTGCCGCGTAGCAGGTCTTTCCGTGGTGGTTGCCGAGCTGGGAATTGAGTTGAGGTGCCGCTGAAGCAAACTAGGTGTTCGATTAAATGCCTGAACGGATGGTGTTTTGTCTCCGTTCGCTCCATGTCCCATATGATGTTGATGAATTAATTTGGAGTATATGATTGATTTGCCATCAACTTAACCTCGACAATACCAAGTACTAGATCGAGACATTGCAATTGCCTTACTCGTCCTCCATTGCTCTGTTCTTTCACAAAGGCAAGAACTCCGTCCATCTCGAGAGTGAGGCTGCATGCTGTTTATTCTATTTCTTTTTTGGTACTTCTTTTACCGTTTCTTTTTTTCTTATTTGTTTTTGTTCTTTTACCATGAAGATCTGTGTATGAGGATCGGGTGGGGACAGGATAAAGTAGGTGTCTTTTTCTTCTAGAAAAATAATAAAAAGAACATATGGTGTTTTCTCGTAAACAACTGTAATGTTATTTATTAAATTAAAACAAATGTTACCCGCATGTTATGGGTTAAAAGAAATAAATTATTATTGATGACGATACGCTAGTCAAGAGAGGGAGGCGAAAGAATTTTATACTCACCATATCAAATGCAAGGTGATCTTACTCAGTCAATACATCAAACCAAATATAAGTTTGCACTAGTCAAAAGTTATCTGAGCAGCAACCCAAACATGTGTCCTGTTTTTGGTTCTTGCATTGCTTTAGCCTGGTTTAAGATAGCCTGGATAGAATCCTATGCAAGGCTAAGCTAGTACAGGTAACTAAACATTTTTTTATTACACAGTACAACTCAGACACTCACAACGCAGGCACACTCACCTCTATGAACGCACGCACACCCTACCCCTATGAGCATCTTTGAAGACTGAATCGGCAAATCCTTTAGATTGACGAAGTCACCACTGACGCCTCGCTGTCGACGGCCACGTCGCCTACCGCTGAAAGCATAAATGCCGTTAAATCCTAAAAATTTCGCTCTACCGGGAGCGAACCCATGACCTCAAAGATGCTATTCAGATGCCTTAACCACTAAGCTAACCAAACACACCCTAACCCGCTTCTAATTTTTCATTTGCCAAACGCCACCTTAACTTACCCCGGCAGTAAAAGGAAGCCACTGAATTAGTTTATCCTGTCCTGATGTTGTCTTTAATACTATTCGCCTGAAGTATAGCTAAAGCGACTGTAAGCAACTTTTTTCAACCTCTGCATCATCTCTGTATGTAGCTAGTTCCTGTTATTCGTCGACCCTAGAAACTTCAAAATTGTATAGTATTTGTATTTTGTAAGTTATTAGAGTGACTTGACTGACTTAAATCGGCAGCAAAGCAAATGATGGTGAACCAGATAACTGGTACTGTTTCAATTAATTCTAACTCTGTTTTCCGGTGGTTTCTCTTGTTGGACAGTCTGAGATTTCAATCTAACTCATAAATAAATCCTGAAAACACCAGAAAAATCTACTAATAATATTCAGAACTGCCATCACACTCGAGAAGCTTCTCACTCTACGTTATTCCCCAATCGTCTCCCTCTCTCTGTTTCTGGAACCATCCTCTGACGTGGCCGTGTTCATAATTTAACATCCCGGCACCCCGCCCACCCTGCTGCGCGCGTCATCTTTTCCCCAGCTCGCCAAGAAACGATTTCCATCCCACAGATTCAGCTACAGCTTCAAGCCACCGAGCTTAATCCCCAGCTCCAATGGCGGAGTTCTTCTTCGGGAGCCCCTTCCGGCGCCTCCTCCACGGCCGGCCGTTCGCGATCGACTGGTCCTCATCCTCCGCGGCGGCCATGGACTGGGTGGAGAACCCGACCTCCCACGTTCTGCGGATCAACGTGCCGGGGCTCGGCAAGGACGACGTCAAGGTGCAGGTCGAGGAAGGCAACGTGCTCACCATCCGGGCGGCGCCGAGGAAGGAGAAGGGGAAGGAGGAGGACGAGAAGGAGGAAGGAGTGGTGTGGCATGTCGCGGAGCGCGGGAAGCCGGAGTTCGCGCGGGCCGTGGCGCTGCCGGAGAACGTGCGGGTGGACGGGATCAAGGCCGGCGTGGAGAACGGAGTGCTCACCGTCGTGGTGCCCAAGGAGCCCGCCCCTGCTCGGCCCAGGCCTAGGCCCATCGCCGTCTCCAGCAAGCTCTGAGCACGAAATGGCCATTCGGCATTGGGTAGGATCGAATCAATGTTGCGAATATGCAGGTGGCAGTAGTAAGTTGTGCTTGTCTCGTTGTCGTGATGGTACGACGAATGGACTTCGCTGAAAAAATATACGATGTACGAAGTATGTAAAAGGGGGTGAAAACGAAGTGATCGACGAGGAATAATGCTTTGGCAAATCATGTGTACCGCAGCAGTGTGATCTTGCGTCTGGTAAATCCAATTATTGTGTAGTTCAAAATTTTAGAGGCACGACACGCGACGCCTGATAGATATTTTAGAGGCACAACACGAGAAAAGAAAAATGGAAGCCTGTCGATAAAAATTGACACGTGTTTATTTGTAACCGCTTTTCAACAATGGTCTCCAATTTTTATGGATGGGACGAATGAGGATATCATGTAATATAAAATGACATGCACATTGAATCAGGCAGACTTGGAAAAATAGAAACTGATAAATGCATGACACGACATAACTTGGAATAACAATTTGACACCACTTATTAAGTGACAAACTTAAACGTCAGTTTGAGATTTAGAAGAGATAGTATATCTTAGTTGTTAGGTATTACAATATAAGATTACACGAGACATGCCCCGATGAACACTAAGTATATATGTGCGCCTACGCATGCCTAAGCATGTCTTTGTTCTTGTTGTATATATTCTGGAAGCACAATATGTATGTCTATTTCACCATACTATAGGAAAGAGTAGTAAGTATATTAGTTGTGCACTGCGGGATAACAAGTGATAAGATCAAGCTTTCACTTGTTACTGTATTTTAGTTTAATATTTTTTCTAAGAAATGATTATAGAATGTATAAGTGTATATATTCATCATATCAATATTCATGAGAGTTCGTGACATTGATGATAATACCAGTGCCATCACAATTCATTAGTGGCTTCATTTCGATGAGGGTTTGTACCATGCATACAAAAGTTTACCGAATGGAACAAATATCATGGTCCAGCGTTCACACAAACCTTAAATTACAATGGAGATATTGTTTTACAAATATTTAAATAGTTTGACAAGAGTAAGGGCCCCTTCGCATCATGGTTCTCCAATGCCTAAACTTACAGTCATTGGCTTTTAGCCTTTTACCCTTTTGTAAATTGGGTAGCAATATTCTCCAATACATTGTTGTATCTTCCTGCTTATTCTATTGGGTTAATATTACATTGTCTTTGCTTATTATTCAATAATTAGCTCAGATGAAGCATTGATTACATGTGCGCATTGGTGATGCAAAGATTAATTTTGTCACAAACCGGCTACAAGTTAAACCAATGCAATAGTTATCAGAGAGTAGAGCTATCTATTATCCTATAATTGAAGGTTACAATTAAGAAGCCTCCATATTTTCTCTCAATGTCAATAATTTTTCATGTTGCTTGAGTCTTTTGTTTATTTTTTTAAATTTTCCCACCACTTTTAGTTTGCAATAAAAATTTTTGCCCGCCGCTCTTATTATAGAAAAGTATTGAACGGAATTAATCCTATTCTAATTTAAAATTTATCCCACTTCCATTAGCAAAAGAAATTGGTCACTTAATGTACACAAGTGTCCTGATCTGATCAAATCAATGCAAAAAATAAAATAGACTTTACAAGATACGTTGGACCTTGGCCTCTTGCATTGGCCTCTGTTGGGGATCCGCGGAGCAGGACTCGATCCCAGACAGCCCTCTCTTTGTGCCCGAAGGGTTTAACCAGGCTAACCCAATTACCTTCCGTGTGTCGCTTGTATTTCCTTCCGCAGGGATTGATGCTGGGCGCGAAGGGCGTACCGAGCGCCCGAAGGGTCTCCGTCGTCCGAAGGCTCAAGACTTCGGACGAAGCTCGGAGGGGCGCCTCGCGCATGCCCGAAGATCCGCGGGACCTGTTGCAGGGCACGAAGGGCGGATCCATCGTCCGAAGGGTCGCTGCCGCGCTAAGGCTATGGACTTCGGACGAGGCTCGGCTGGGTGCCTCGTATGTACCCGAAGACCTACGGTGGGCCTGGAGGACAAGTGCGTCAGCAGCTAGGGTTTCTGGTGTACCCTCGACAGGAAGATGGCAAAAGTCTATTGTGCCCTCTGGACATTTTTGTACCAAATATTCTGTACATTGTTCTCCGTGATCAGGGGTAGTTTAGGCATCGATTTGTAATTCCTGATCACGGTATAAATACCCCCTCCCGTGCAATGGAGAGGGGGTCGACTCTTTGTGATGTAACATGATTATGATGCAATAGCCTAGGCTTCGTGTTGGCGCAGAGTCCCTTCGAAGCCCGCGAAGCCACTTCTCTCTCTCTCTCCTCTCTCTCTCTCTCACGTTCCTCTCCGTGCTTCACCCGGTGCTGGGTTTTTCTTTACGAAGAATCCCAACAGCCTCTTATGTAGGAAAAGAAGCGAACATCGATGGGCGGCTGCAAACGAGATCACCCGCCTGTGTATTTGGTGACCATGAAGTGGAGCAAGACCAAGCCACCACAATGGTCCTATCAAATAAAAAAAAAGAATAAAAAACCACAATGGTACCCTAGAAACAACGAAACATGGCGCTATAGTTTCTAATAGTTGGGCTGGATAAATAATTGTTAGCTGGAGTTTGGCTAATTGTTAGCTGAACAGTTAGTCGAAGGTGTTCCAAACTCTGGACCCAATTTTAACAACTAATTGTTATCTCAAGAGGTTTGGAACAAGGCTTAAGCTACAAACCCAGGATTTCAGGTCGGTTGGTCGAGTTGGGTCTCAAGAGGACCGACTTATCGACTTACTCGACTAGTCGGACGACTTAGACCGACTTATCACAGTAAGTCGGACCGACTTATAGAGTAAGTCGTCCATACCACGCATGAGCACTTGGACGACTTATAGTAGTTTATACATGAAAATGTAGCTTATGAAATGTAGAAACTGAATATACTTGAGGCAAGAGCCGTAAGATACTTACTTGTCCATAAGAAGATTGTTCTTGGCTTCTTGTTGAATTGGTGGCTGCTTCCAAGAACCTGCAAATAAGCAGCTGGCGTCAATATCAGCCAAGAAGCACAAGTGCATACTGCATTAGTGCATAACAGCCACCGAATAAATATTCCAGAAATGAAAATGAACCATGAAGGCAAGCAATAAACAAGATACTTGTCCGGTTGTTCCTTACAATACAGTCACACACAATCACACAATTGATAATAAAACAAAGTTTGAAGTCTCAACTCTCAACTTTCAAACTGAAATTAAACTAGATTAGGTAATAGGTAATCAGTTCAGCCATTAAATGGTCTGAACTCAAAGTAGAGCATCATCCACTTGGAAGCCTCCCACAGCTCCAGCCCCACTGCCACTGTCTTCATCATCGTCTTCATTTGAGGATGCATGAGGATCTTCCATTTCAGCATCTTCTTCACTCAATTCTTGTTCATCTTCATTGCTTCCTCAACTGGAATTGCAGCAGCCCTAGGAGTAGGTTGTCTCATTTTCCTTGCAGTCGTAGTGGTAGATGTTGACCTCCTTTTCGTTGCGGCAGCCTAGGCAGATTACGGCCTCTTAGACCTTCAGATGCACCCATAGCTTCATCGACTTGAGTCCAATTAAGATCAGGAGCATCATTGTGAAACTGGTTCACATGCGGCATCAACCCATTCACTCTTCACTGAAACTCTTCCAACAACAAAGGGTTGGTTTTCTTGCCTTTTGAACCAAGCTCTTGCAGTTCAGGAATCTGTTGCTCATATTTTTGTTGTAGCTAACAAAAACCAATTTGTTTAACCTCTTGTGCTCCAATTTATTCCTTCTTTTGGTATGTATCTGCCATGGTACATGGGAAAAAGAACATGTAGCAGGTTGCTAGGTGTTACAATCTACTAAGTGCATTATTTTGTCACACATATAGCAGTAACTTACTTGGGAAAATGTACTTCAATTCCTCTCGCACCCCGATGCTGAACAACAAAGACTGACAACTCTCTTTGCTAAGGTCTGGAGCTCAAATGCAAGGCCACCATGTGCCCAGCACCACAGAACTACAAAAGTGCACCACGTACTCCTTCGCAATCTTCTCAATTTGTTTCTCTAACAAATCTGCAAGCATTACAGCATCTGCTACCTCACTTGATGCATTCACCGAGCCAAGAAAAAAAGGTTCCTGCTGGACTGTTTGCAAGGAAGTTGATTAGATGACGATGGTGTGTCAGTCCATCCATCTGACATAAGACTGCAACCATACTCCTTCCATGCTTCCTCATGCTTCTTTCTCAATTCATTGGTCTTCTCCACTGCCCGGTCAAGTAATGGATTCCTCATCTCATGGTATGAGGGTGACCGGTAACCAGGACCATATTGTCCTATGGACTCTAACATGATCTCCCAGCTTCTTGAGTTTACAGCATTTCGTGGGATGCCATTTTCATAGAAGAAGTCAGCAATGTGGTCATCGATAATTTTCTTGCCTCTTTGACTTCTTCGTGCAATGCTCCAATGTAGGCTGAGAAGTCCTTGAATTATGCCTCTCCTTAACGACTTCTTCAGGTGTCTTGCATAGCATGGAACTCACAGATTTGTTGTAGTTTTGGACCCAGCTTTGCAGAAGACATATAAGAAGAAATGGATGCTTGAGCCTTCTTTTTTGCATCCTTATGTTTGGTCCCTGAACTTGCACGGGTGCAGCAGCAACTTCTTGCACTTCACCTTCACTTTCAGCTTCACCATCGGATTCATCCTTTTCCCTTGCCACTGCTGTCCTTGAATTTTTCTTCAAGTAATCATACATTTGCTTCCTTACTATTGCAGGTGCATGTGGACACTTCACAGCATCGCCAAAACCCACATGCAAGGTGTTGCTTGAACCTTCTAATTCCTGCAGGTGCCACCTTTTCACAAAGAATGCATTGCAACCAACTCCTTGTTCCCTTCAGTTGGCCAAAAACCAAACTTCCATCCTGGATCCTTAGACTTGGCGTGCCTTTTAGGATCTTTAGCTAGTGCAGCAAGTTCTGGTGGCAGCTTTTCTAGTGCTTTGGCAACAATGGAGTCAATATCTGTAGGTTCGCATTGGCATTACCAGAATCTGTTGAGTGGAGGAGCATCTGGTTCAGCAGGAATGTGAGGACCATGAGTGCATTCTGCTCAGCTTCAGCAGGTGCTTGTGCAGAAGGGAACACCGTCTCCACCGCCTCTGATGCCTTTCCCTTCCATCTACAGAAAAAGGATGAACACATGAGTTACAGACAGCAGATACACGAGCAGGGAGAGGGAGGGACTGAGGGAGAGAGAGAGAGGGGGGGGGGGGGGGGGGGGGGGAGAAGTAGCAACAGCATTACCGACACTGGAGGAGGAAGACTGGCTCATCTTCACTTGGTGGCGGCTGGAGAAGAGGAGCAGGGAGGGGAGAGACGAGCAGAGAGAGAGAGAGGAGCGTGTTCTTCTGTTGTGGCAGCTGGAGAAGAGGAGCAGGAGGGAGCACGGGAGAGAGAGATAGGGAATATACATGCAACCCTAACGGGCCAGAACAGATGGGCTTCTCACTGCCAATTTGGCCCAGTAAGTCGTCCACGACTTAAAAGGACGACTAATCACCTAAGTCGAGCGATAAGTCGGACGAATTATGTATAAGTCGCCTAAGTCGAGTCGTTAACCTAGGTCGGGCTGAGGCCAGCGACTTATCGATTAATCTCCGACTTGAAATCGTGGCTTCAAACAACGGGACAGGAACGTGAATGCAGAACTCTGGTGAACGGGAGGCAGGGTAAATAAAGGATAATAGGAAATCTACATTGGTCTAACGAGACTGACAAGACAAATCCTTTGGAGAAGCTCGACGAACATAAATGAGTGAGCCTCGCCTATGCAGCTCGCAAAGCCACTGTCTATGATGCACCTGGCAGGAGCTTGAGAACGAAGAAGGTAAGAAAAAGAATGTCGTAATCAGTTTTTATTTATATAAAGTTGCAACTGACCAACAAATTCTACATGCTGAAAACTCTTTGGTAGGGTATAAATGAACAATATTAGAGATCAAATTTAGTATACTATCAACTAGTAGGTCCCCCCCCCCCCCCCCCCCCCCCCCCCCCACCCCCCCCCCCCCCCCCCCCCCCCCCCCCCCCCCCCCCCCCCCCCCCCCCCCCCCCCCCCCCCCCCCCCCCCCCCCCCCCCCCCCCCCCCCCCCCCCCCCCCCCCCCGAAGATAGCGCTGCTTGAATGTTGTATTATGTTACGAGGTTAGTGTATGGTGTACTTCGGCACAAAAAAAGTTTCAATTTGATCTTTAATATTGTTCATTTTATACCCTACCAAAGAGTTTTCAGCATGTAGAATTTGTTTGTGAGTTGCAACTTTATATATAAAAAAACTGATTACGACATTCTTTTTTCCTTCCGTTTCAGTTTAAGTGTCATTCTAGACTTCTAGCAACACACAGTTTTCTCCACAAATAATATATTTTCTCTTTTCAATGCAGCTTTTTCTCTATCTTTCTCCTCCTTCACTGCTCATCCTTTTCAGCGCGCTCTCTTCTTTTCTATCTCTTTAATTATACATATTTATAATTCTCTACTTTTAAAACGGAGGGAGTTGTTCATCTGCTCGCCGTTAAACAGGTGAATATGCAACCGACTCCCCGGAGTCGCGCGAGGGGCTTTCATACCGTCGACGCTGCCAGCTAGCGCATGACTGCCGGCGCGGAGCTCCACCGTGGTCGGAGTAACCACGCACCAGCTAGCATCCAGTAGTGCTTTTTGGTAATCAGATGACAGAGAGACAGGACGCTGACGCAAATCAGAGAGAGCAGCGGTCGCTTAATACTTTCTCGCTGCGCTGCCGTGTGGTCCAGCTGCCAGGAATGTTTGAGCCCGACGGCGCGCTGCTTGCCGGCTGCCGCCGAGGCGATCGCGCTGACGCGGACGCGGTGATTGTGCGAGCAGCCCTGCATCCAATAATGTACGTACGCCGCCTTCGGTCGCCTCGCGTGGCCGTCGTTCTTTTCTTCTTTTCCGAACGCCACGTTCTGTGTTATACACACCTGCGGACGCCTACGGTCTCCACGACGCCGGTATGGCGCTCCTCTCTTCGACATGCGCATGCGCATCAAGGGTCCCTCTCCTTCCCGAATGGAGTTGCCTCTTCGTCCGCCTGGCCACTGCATTTCGTGCCGCGGGTACGCGATGGCAAGCTGTTTGACGAAATGCCAGGAGTCCCCGTTCCCGAAACAACCAAACACGAGTGCTCCACGGAGATGGGGGCAGACGGAATGACCAATGAGGCAACGAGGGGGTGAATCAGTCTTGGATTACATTGCAGCACGAGAGAGAAACTTGTTCTGCTTGTTTCCGCGTAGGGCTGGACTACCGAGCCGGCTCGGCTCGGCTCGGTCTAGCTCGTTAGGATAACAAGCTGGCTCGGCTCGGCTCGTTATCTCAACGAACTGAAATGCTGGCTCGGCTCGGCTCGTTACGAGCTCGAGCTGGCTCGCGAATCAGCTTGTTAAGCTCGTCGCTCGCCTCCAGCATCTCTGTCGCGACCTGGGAAACAAGATATGACCACGCCGTCAGGCAGGAAGGCAGAAGCCGACGTTATGAAGGTCGTCGCAGCCGAGAGGGGAGTAGGGGAGGGGCGGCACCGCCCAGTTTGAAGCCATCAGCCGTCACGCGTCACGTTGCCTATCCGCAGTTTAGATCTTGACTCGGTCTCCTTCCTCGTCGTCATGGTCGTGTGGAAAGAGCGGTGAGGACATCGACCTCATGCTCACCATGAGTTTTGTTGTTGATGGATGCTATGTCAATGACAAAAGGGAAGGAAGAATAGAGTGCTGCGATGGGGAAAGGAGGCGCCGACAACCTCGTGGAGCTCATCCGAGCAAGCTCGCAAGTGAACGACAAGAGAGCAGAGTGACGGGCCAACGAGGCAGGCGGTGCGGCTCGCGAACGGATATAAACAGGCGTGCGATGGGACTTGGGAGTAGGTAAGGTGTGATGACGGCCCGATTCAGACAAGAGATAAGGTGTGGGGAGG
>RWGY01000213.1:0-97646 GCA_007726485.1 Eragrostis curvula
TTCAGCCATCACCACCATTGATTCGACTCGAAATTCAATGGTCCCACACCAACCGAGCAGCAAGAGCTAGCAGCCCATAACCATGGAACCCCCACAGTGAGGGAACCCTGTCAAGGACAAAACCCACATCACTTGTCCATGACAGCGCTGACACGGATCTAATGGATATTAATGGATACCTCGGAAATGTACTCAAGTGAGACCCGAGAAAGATCGCTGATGACATGGATTAAAGTGGGATATGATCCAAGAGAATCAAAAGCCGACCATATGGCAAGCAACATAAAGGCCAGACCCTTGGAGAGAGAGTACGGGTGATACACGAGTACTCAGAAGTTCCTCATTGGGCCAGTTCCAGAACAAGTCCTCCATGATCAGAAGCCAGTATCAGAGTAGCGCAGCGGAAACGTAGTGGGCCCTAACCCACAGCCCAGGACCGAATGACTGGTACGATCAGTTAAAGGAAATCCAAGTCTGTCCCCAAAAACTGACTTAAGGATCCAAACACCACAAACAGAAGGTCTGAAAATGAGACGCATCCATGACAGTCTTCTATCACTCAGTGAGGACCTCAATTAGTATATATATGGTATTAGAAGCGAATACCATAAACCTGCAGTGTCAGATGTAGGCAGAACCAAACAGAAGGAGAGCAACAACCTCAGAAGCAGTGCAGCATTCTCTCCAGGCTTTCTATGCATATGTCCATGATGACCATGCAGTCAAAATCAATCCTCTCAACAGCTCTTCTCTGCGGCAGACTTCGATGGTGATTGAATTCATCTCTGTTATCCGCAGTCCGATGCTGCAAAAGTTGAAGCATTGGAGCTTTTTAGCGTGAGAAATCAGCTAACCAGTTCCCACAGTGGAAAGGTGAATCTGGAGCTAGGTAACGACAGTTGCTAGCTCTGAAGCATATGTCTTCCAGAACCGTGTTAAGGGAAGAGTTTGTTAACCAGCTGGCAATGTTTGTGCCATGTTCACTTCCATACCCTGCTGTAGTCAAGTCAATGCCCTCTTGGACAATTTCTCAAATAGTCCAAGGTGCATTACCGGCTAATTCAACCTGTCAAGAGGACAAACATCTGGTTAAGGACAGTGCTGTTCTAAAGCTGAATCTTAATAGAGAGTCTGTTCCGGACTCATTCTCGAATCTGGTACCCTGTATGACGGATGACAGAACCAAACAGAGAAAGTGTCAGCACACCAGACAAGAGACAGTGGTTCAGATCACACGAGAGGCTTATGAAGACAGTCAACATGCCGTACCCTGCATGGGTCAGAGTGCTCAGAGTCATCACCCCTTCGCAGGAAAAGTCGTGAAGTCAGTTAACAACCTCGCCCCGAGAAGTGTCCTGAGATGACCAGAGCTCAAGGCAACCGTGCAGCAGCAACCAAGAACCCTGAGTGAAAATCCTTTAGCAATCAACGAGGGAGATCAACCGAAGCAAGTAACAAGCTCGGCCATCCACAAGCTTTGCAATGAGAAGAATCTTCTATCAAGACTCGAGTGTTACAACGGTCAAGTTCGAAGACCCAAGTGAAGACCTGCTCCTCCCAGAAGACCTTGCAAATCTCGAGGACGAGATTTCTTTTAAGTGGGGTAGATCTGTAATACCCTACTTTCCGGAGCCAGAAGAAAAAGAAAAGAAAATAAATAAATAAATAAATAAAGATAAAAAAGAGACCAAAAAATCACTCCAAATTTGAGCCTTTTCTAAACTCTTACCTTCCATGAATTTTCCAAAATAAAATTTCACTAAATAATTGAACATGGTTTGAATTTGAAAATTTTGGAAATAAAATATGTGCTCAAGTGCTTGTGTTCATTTAAAGGTTCACTAAAAATTGAACTTTTCGAATTTACAACAAATTAAATAAATTTGATCTAGTTTGAGCTAAGGCACATTCAATTTTCGAAAAGTTTGAATTTTAAAACCTGCATAATCTTCACCAACTGCATTTCTGTGATTTATTTGATTTGTTTTGAGAGTTTGATCAAACCCTGTCCTTATTTGAATTTGAAATCTTTTCAAATTCAAATTCCAGAAAAGATTAAAGCTTTTCCTATTCTACCTTCCTCCCTGGGCCGAAATCCCCTCTGGCCCAGCCTGCCACTTCTCTCCCGCGCGTGGGCCGTTTCCTTCCCCGGCCCAGCGCCTCGGCCCAGCCAGCCCGCTCCCGCCTCCTCCTCTCTGAGCCGCCGACAGGTGGGGCCGCCCTGTCGGGGCCTTCGTCCCCACGCGGCGCCGCCGCGCCGCCGGCCCCTACCGCGACCGCGACCCGCGCCCGCCGCCGCCGTTTCAGCCACCGTGCCCCGCGCCACCGCCTTCCTGTGCCGAACCGACCTTAGGGTCTTTAAATCGGCGCCGCGCCCCTCCTTTCTCCCTTCTCCCTCACTCCCTCCCACTCCGGCGCAACCTAGGGTTCCGGCGACCCTCCGCGCCGCATGTCCCCGACCTCCTCTGGCCTCGGCCCCGCCACGGTGAGCCCCCTCGCGTCACCCTCTCTCTCCTCCGCCCCTCATCTCTCCTCCTCCCCCTTCGCGCAAACGCTGCACCAAGCGCCGCCGCTCCGCCGCCATCTTCCTCGACGCCGACGGCCTCCCAGCCCTCCTCCGGCCACGCTACGGTGTGCAACAGGCTCCCCGCGCGACCCTCCGTCTTTTTCCCTTTCCCCTCTTCCTTCTTCCGCGCGCGCGCACGGATCTCCGTCGCTCCCCGCCGCCGCGACCACCTCCGGCCGCCGCTCGCCGCCGTCTCCTTGCCCGCCGACGTCGATGTGTAGGCCCACCAGCTGCACCGACGTGCGGCATACCCCGGCAGCCTATTTCCGTCGCTCCTCCCTCCTTCAGCACGCCGCCGGTGAGCGCGCCGGCGAGCAACCACCGAGCGCGCGCACCTCGGTTCACCGTGGACCGGTGGACCGCGACGCCACCTCCAGTCCACGGGCCCATGGACCCGTTCCACCGCATTTCCCATTTAAAAATAAATCATCCTCTGTTTATTGCGTCAGCCTTGCGCAATAAATAATTCCCAACACACAAATAAATCCAAATTCCAGAAAATCCCCGGGCCCTGTACTTTTTGCAGATAAGCCCCTGACCTTTTCAATAATCTTGTTTAAGCCCTGCATTTTTACAGAAAAGTACCTAAACTTTTCTGTAATTATGTTTTTACCCCTGACTTTTTACACCCAGACCCCTAAACTTTTCCATAATTACAGATAGGTCCCTAGACTTATTCTGTAATTACACTTAAGCCCTCAAAGACCTTTTTATAATTACAACTTAGCCCTCCAATCTTTAAATGTCCGTATCTTTTTAATCCGAACTCCGTTTTGGGTGATTTTTGCGCCCATGGGTTCGTGGAATCGCGAAGTACCTCATGGTACTATCCATGGAACCCCACACTAGGTTTAGAAATCTTTACCTCCTAATATATCTCTCACTCCTTAAATCTTTTCTCAGCAGATCATGCGATGATCACTCATGTCGCAACTATCTGCGCATGTAAACCTAAACCATCCTGTAATGCTACTCCGCCTAATATCACCCGCACCCCTCACTTATTATATCGATTCCGAGCAGATCATGCGATGATTGATCTCGAATGTCTCGAGTACTCGTTCACCCTAACCTAACCGACCCGCATGATACTTTTCTGCCTAGTATCTTTCTTATCACAACACACACCCCACTTCACGTCTGAATAACCTATTCATTCTTTTGCACGCTAGCATTAAACCTAGCGATCATTCGTACCATTCCACTTCCAACCTAGTACCCTTATCTTATCACAAACAAAAATCTCGAACCTAACCTAAATCAACCCTCGCTCGATCAAACCTAACCTAGTATCCTCGCCCAACCCCTTTTGATGTATTGCTCTACTCTGGTAATTGATCTTTTATTTGGATCTTATTGGAATTATCTGGTATTTTAATTGCCAGCTGCCTTTATTTGAATTTGGCATTTTATTTGCAGTCATGCAATCATATCACGCATAACCACGTACACACATTGCATATACCTTCGCCTGCATTCATGCATGTTCTTTTTATAGAAATAATGTAGAAGCTTGCATATTAGATATGCACGCAATCACCATCATTGAAGCGCATGCATCTCCGCATCTTCATCCTATGATGATCGACCAACGAGGACCATATACATAACCACGCACCCATGTTCATATATTAGAGAAGATAGATAGCTAATAACTTGTCTAGGTGAATATGGCCTTTACAAGGCCAGGTATATCACCTATGACATGTAACCTGCTTTGCATTAGATATACTGCATCACGCATGGTTAAGTCTCTCGTTCTTCGCGAAGTTTCTTTGGATCTTATTTGGCTTTTCTTGGTTCTTTATTTCTTTTGTTCTTTTATTTCTTTTGCGGTAGTTTATACGTACTGTTTTATGCGCTAGTTTACACGAGAGTCGAGGAAGAGCCTGAGGAATTCGAAGAGCTGCTGAGGACTCCAAGCGCGAAGACCAACTCGGAGAAACAAGCCTCGAGTCAGAGTTTAAAGTTAGGAAAGCGATTTCCAGGCAAGCCCTAACTCCCATTGATCATGTTGATCCTATGTTTGCAAATAATCCTACTTAGAGCTTGATTTCAAATGAAGCATGCATGGTATTTAAAGATGATTTAAATGCTTAGAATGACCTAAGTGCTTGTTGATTGCCATGCCTTGATATTGCTTATCATAATCTCCTTGATAGACCTAGGAACCACCATCATTAATTCTTAATGATGAGTGGATCAATATGCTGCTTAGGATTCATTCACCGTGTACTTAATAACTTGATACACATGCTTTTTGTGAAAATGTGTGCGTGTGCTTGGTGATGAGTGTGTAAAGTGGAAATGGGTGGGAATAGTAAGTGCAACCCATAGTGGGGGTATGCTTTTGACGGAAGCAAGCGAGGTAGTCCTCAGTGGGGAGGCTATCTCTGGGACGCTACTCCTCGTAGTAGGGTAGCTATTGAAGATGCTTGCTTCGGTCGTATAAGGACCGGTTCATGTGCCGTCTGGCCTAGCACCCTCGTGCAACCACAAGCCCCTGTTATGGGCAGGGTTTGGAACCACACCCTACTAGTGATCGCCCGGTACCACCAGGAGGCAGGGAGTTGCAACCGGAAGCCAGGAGAGGATCTTGACGAGGTTGGCGTCGGGTCTGGCAAGTGAAAGTTGATGGCCATGATATTTATATTGATGTGAAGCCCCTGGTCGCTGATTTTCCGGGGTGGTACCGAGGTGACACTGGGCAGGTACGGGACCATTAGTATCCAGTCGGAACCAGGGCACTGGGAATGACTGGGTACCTTGTGGGGAATGTGTACAACCTCTGCAGAGGATAAGAATCTATCCGGATAGCCGTGTTCCACGGTATTGGACAACGCGAAAGCCATGACCACACAATGATTAGATTTTTCTGCGTGAGTTATCCTTGGCGTGTGTGTTTTCGGAATAACACCGGTTTGGAGCCGTGCGCTGGTTTCCTGCCAGCATTAAAATATGGGAACTGGCGGGATGGACGCATCTCCCCCAGGGCCAACCAACCTCACTATGTTTAATATCTATACCTGACTTAGTTTGCGAACTGGTTTTGTTTTCAAAATCAACCCCTGCATAAAATTGGCTTTCCGCCGATTTGATGAACCCCAGCCTTATCCTTGTTTATACCCCAGCATATATTTACCCTTTGTGTTAGGGTTTGCTGAGTACCTTATGTACTCACGCGTTTGCGTTTGTTGTTTTTAGTGAGAGAAGTCTTCGTAGGAGACGACGACGTCTGGTTTTCGTTCTGCCTCTCAAGTCTGCTTGTGGCTTGGGCCGTGTTTCCGCTGTTTGTCTGCTCAGCCATTAGTTGGTCGGAAGGACTTGGATGCTTCGGAATCCTTGTCGTACCGCCACTAAGGGCTGTTTATCAGGTACTATACCATTTACCTATATGAAGTATGCTTTCGATTACCATATCTGTGTTCTTGTGCGTATCAGCTACTGATCCAGGGACTGATACATGATGCACAACAGGCTCCAGAAATTGGGGTATGACACTAGACGAGGAATAATATTATGTGTGAAACGGATTCTGCATTGCAAGGGGCCCAAATATGCAGTGCAACTGTTGCTACTATTTTATTTGAGCAATTGAATTGTGCCATTATTAGAACTCCTGTTTTGAAAAGAAAATAAGTGACATAAATTACTACCTGGAATACAAGGAAATTTAGATAGAAATGGACGTAGCATTCCTTTTTGAATCTTCCAGTCAGCTGGATTTATGCTTGCGGCTTCAACTTTCACAAGGACCTCACTTTTCTTCAGTGAAGGTATCGGAACTTCTACATGCTGCAATAGAGTAGATAAATTGATCTCCCCTCTTTGATCTTTGGACAAAATGCAATCTAAGGTAATTTAACTATTCAAAACCCAAAGATATGTACATAGACCTGAAATATGGCACCTATTTAGGATTTCCCAGAGAAAAATTCAATCTCGTAAGCTGGGGGCGATTATATACATAAAAAACCTGCTGTGATTTGTTTTTTAGCGATGCTCCCACATTGCTAATAAGTCAAACCCTCTTCCATGCTAATAAAACATTTCGCTTTCCACAATCTTTTCCCTCAAGAAGCAACAACCATGGAAGATATGTACGAATAATAGCTGAATGGCCGCAAGGGACAACAACTCCCTAATGAGCAAGCAGAAATTTCAAGATTTTGCTCCATCGGTTTAGCATGCAATGGTACAATTGCACATAAAAACCATTGAAAATCAACAGAAAACAACAGGTCCTGAAAAATTAAGCAAGTAACAAGACCCGACCTCGAGGGCATCAGCGCCACCACCGTAACCACTGTATTGGATAGTGCGCATGGTGTTTGGCCTCCCAACGGCTGTCATAGTCTTGCTTTATTGTGGGTATTTTTCTTCTCTGCTTCAAAGGCAGAGAGAACAGACCTCAGGTGCAATTTTGTGCAGTCGGGTTACGAGTATTTGTAGTGCCTTGTAGCTTGGGCAGGAAGAATTTGACCAGGGTTTGATTTATAGAACCACTCTCTTAGTTAGAACGAGGTTTTTTTTTTTTTTGCGAAGGTGCTAGAACAAGTTATTTATTGTATAACATTCTCGTTGACTCTTTTGGTTAGGCTAGTGTCCCCAGATTATTTTTTACAAATGCTATGCAGAATTTAATTATCAAGGTCATATCTTGAAGAAACACAAGTTGATACGTCACTATGAAAGAACCATGCTGTTTGTTGTCTGTTCTAGCTGCAGGATAAGTATCGCTAAGTAACGCACTACATTAACCTGAGCCCTCTCATTAATGAAATAGAATGTGTCGAGTCAAATGACTTCATCAGTTAATCAGTGGACCAAGTTTCCTATCTTTTTTTTTTTGGCCGGTCTTCCATGATTGGCGTGGTGCTTTTGTCCTTCAGTTGGCGTATGCTTCGTTTTCACAGGGACAAATAATAATGTGTTAGGTGCAGTTTAGTCAGGTAATTTCTTTGTTGGAAAATGGACATCAATCTATGCAAAATAGGCATAGAAACCTTTCATTGGTAATATATATGCCTGTTTACACAATACCACTAGTTTGAAGGTATCACGGTCCTTTTAGTTATATCAATCCACTTCCGTCACGCTTACACCCACCAAAATCCTTGCGCCACGACCCCTTTCCCTTGAACTCGCTCTGCAGCTACCCACAACCTTACCTCACTACCCTGCGTCACCACCAATTTCCCCCGTGCCACCCCTGATTTTCCAGTATCTTGAATGCACGCTACTTAGGTATGTAAACTGCTTGTATTGGCACATATACAAGTGCTTATGTAAGCTTTTATGAATCGCTATTGGTTTGATACGAATAATGGTGACTCATTTGTAAATACTCATTGACTAGTGGGCCGTATAAAATATATCAGACATTATAGGTGAAAAAAACAGACTGTTAATTGTTCTTCAAAGTAGTTATTTGGGCATGAAGTTAAGTGCATCAAACCATTGATGGGGTAAGTAGGTTGAATTTGACTGGGTAGTAACCAAGTGATAATCTGCAACAAAAAAGGTAATCGGCCCTTGCGTACCATGAGTTCAAGGTTTTTCTATATCTGAATTTCCTGATGCCTTTCATCTCTAAGTAATGACGTACGTAATGAACAACAGAAGCTTTTTTTTTTCACTCTTCCGTCGCGAGAAACACACCAACTGTGCTCTACAAAGAGGTTTCCTTCATCTATTTATGAGACCGGCGCAAGAAATCATTCATAATAAGCCCACCGACCTGCCAGCTACCATTCCTTGTTACAACAACAGGTATTGCACATATCAAATTTTCCAAGATCTCATTTCACAAATATATCATTCAGAACTACTGCAAAGAATAACATTCATTTCTAGTACGTACATCTCACATCTCCGCAATGATATCACATATCCACTAGATTTTTTTTTATTATCTAATCCTTTTGTAAGTAATATTTTAATAATAACCTGGTCCTAACTAAATTTGCAAATCTAGCCCATTTGGTCACTCTAAACTGACTGGAGTGACTGAACACACAGTCACTCCAAACCAATTGGCGTGACTCAATTTTGAGTCACTCCAATCGGTTTGGAGTGACTCAATGTTCTGAACATTGAGTCACTCCAAACCGATTGGAGTGACCAAACCCATGTGATTTCAGTGCTCAATTTATAGAACAATTAAGGTGCTTTGAGTATTTTAATTATCTATTTATGCTAATAATTAACCCATTATCTATGTATATATTTGTAGTTTTCCTGTGTTTATGTGATTCTACCGTTAGATCATGCTCTTTTAGTCTCGTCTAGCTGTTCGTTTAAGCTCACTCTATCTTCACCTCAAAGCCGTAACCCCTGCCAACCCAACAGACATGCGCCACTCTTTATTAGCACCATCATAGCTACATTACCCTCCATTAACACTACATAGTAAAGTGCTGATCGCGCCTAGATTTCCGCCGGCGACAGCGATTTGGATGACGTGCTTGCTTCCGGTGGAGCCGCGTCGCCTTTGCCCCGACGTGGATACCCTCCGCAGCTGCCACGTCGCTGCCCGTACGTCGGTTGCCCGCCCACAAGCCATGGGCCGCGCTGTCGCCGCCTCCCGTACGCCGGTGCTCGCCCACAGGACATGGGCTGCACAGCTTGGCCGACGCCGTCGACAGCCACGCCCAGAGCCACGGCTGGTGTCTGGGCCTGGTTTCCCAGCCATGCCCTTGGCCGGTCTGGAAGAGGACAGCGGCCCGCCTCCATGCCATCTTCGACGACGAGCTGTGCCCCCCGTCGGTAGGAGATCGGAGGAGAGGAGACCAGGGAGGCCCTTGGGTGGGGGCTCTTGCCGCTTGGAGAAGAGGAGAGGAGGGAGGACATCGAGGCCGCCGGACGGCCCACCAATCCGTAGCCTACTGCGCTAGTGGACGGATGGTCACTAACGGCATCGGCGGTGGCGGCAACAGGGCCGACAAAGACCTCGCGCTCCGGTGACCCGTACACAGTTACGAGGCCACCAAGCTGGCCCCCCGCTCATGCCATGGTCACGCCGGTGGCTGAGCTTCGTTTTGCAGCCTATCAGGCCCTTCACCGTTGTAACACCCCAGGATTCACAAGATCTGGAATGATACTAAAATTGCCACTTACAGCTGAACTAAAAAGTGGACTAGTCAGTAGCACCTTGCTTTTATCTATATTAGCACCATACAAACAAGGTATAAATATATTACCAAAGTAAATTATAAGCATAAGCGCACAGCTTCAACAACTGAAAGTTAATTTTATATTACAATTTGGTGATATACGTGAAAGTGCAAAGTGCAACCATGCTTCTAATCCCTTCCCTCCAACTAGTTTGTTGAAGTCAACCTGGGGAGGGAAAAAACAAGGGTGAGATTCAAAATCTCAGCAAGTGAATCGCTTTAACAAGCTATTTAAACCACAATAGATTTAGACAACGATTTAATATCATAACAAGGTTTGGATGTCATTGTCTAAGTTCAACAATTGTACTTCATGCATACCAAGCCACGGTAAGAATATAAAATTTATAGGATATTATGAAAATCACTCAACATCTAGAGTTACCTAGCACCCATATGAAATGTAGTAAAACCATGCAAATATCCACGAGTATACATATTTTGCCAAACAAAATCCGGTATAATGAATAAAGAACACCACAACCATGAGTCATCACACTCTGGAATTTTGTTGGCACAAACAATGATGCAATGAAAACACACATAATATATTCATTATTCTTTCCACATAATGCCACTGAGAAGCATCTCTTCTCAAGGTAACTTCAATGCAACTTCTACATATATGACCATAATTCATATGTATCAATGCATATGAATGCAATGCATGTCTTCTCTTCTACCCTCACGTTCCCAACGAAGGAAGTGAGGGCTGCAACCACATTGCTCAATTCAACGTGCGTTGCTGTACCGGTACTTACCGCACCAACATCAGGCTACGGTTTCTTCATATGCATATCAATGGATAGTGCAAAGATGCAAAACTTGCAAGTATGGACTCCATGCACTTCCGAGTTCAAGATATAAAAGGGTAAAATCACAACATATATATGTGCATTTCCACACTCATAACTTGAGAAAATACCATAATATATTACTTCCAACCTTTGCATCAAGATCATTATGTAGTAGCAAAAAGAGTTCTACCAAAAATTATTAGCATACAAAAGTTGCCGTGCATAAACCATGTAATGGACCATCGTCCCACAAATATGCATCCATGCACCCCATACTTCAATACAAAGGGCAACCAGGCCTCAATACTTATCACAAGCAACACAATGAAACATCTCATCACTATGGTGACATCAGTCATGATTATAACCATATAATGCATTAAAACGTATGTAACACGTTTGTAATCCCTCAATGACATCAGAAGTGTACTCCTCATTTTACCCATCTTATTCCTTTCTTCTAACATTCTTAAATCTACATCTAATTAGTAGCAACTTATTAGTACTACTATGAACCAGCGTAAAGACGTCGTTGCGTCCAATTACATACCAAATGTTCACTACACAATGAAAGTATGAAGCCATGTAAATAGTCAGTTCTACTGAGCTGGTTTATCCAACTAGTTATCAATAAGTTTTAACATACTTCACTTTGATATTATCCCTCGTCACTACCTTGGTCCCGTGTTTTCAATTAAAACAATAAAAATAATTGCCTATGAGAAGTATATGGTCACAAGGGTTCCTTTCAACACAACAAGACCTTCAAGGAAAACAATTAATCCTAATTACTAGAACTGAACTGCTTCATGGCACAAAGAACAATAAGACAAATATGACACATGTTCCATGGAGGGAAAATAAAATCATTCAGGATTTACAAAGTTATCTTAAAGATGTTACAATATAAGATATAAATGAGAGAACCAACAAGATAGCCACATTTATTCTTCACTATATTAACTTCAATTCTAAATAAATTAACATGCAAAGTATATCTCAGATTATTAATTCTAACCATGGCTGTTGCATTATTATAAGTGGAGGCAGTAAAAATAACATGGTAAAGCAATGGCAACCACCACCACATCCACTTGCCTTTACTGACGTCGAGAATGGCAAGCCTCAAGTGTTCCGAAGCACGACACCTAATTCACAATTGCTTCTCAGCACAAGAGATCAAAAAATACAAGTATGTACTGAACATAAAGCGCTTCTACGACCAAAACCCCCAAACAAGCAAGGAACGGATAAAACCGAACATCACACATTCGTCCAACAAGAGCAGTAGGTTCAGAGCAGCATAACTGTAGTTTCAGTTGCCCACCAATTAGGCATCATGCACTGTTTGAAAGATTATGGAATAAACTACAACTTTTCAATTCGTGAGAGCAACTAGTTTGGCCTTTAAGATAGCCAAAAACTAAATGGATCTATAACTGTTCTGAATTTCGTCAGAACCTGACGTCTAACTTGCAATTGCAGTATCTCTTAAACCAATAGGCCAAACATTGCTAATTAGGTACCAAAAGAAAGATTATGCAGTTTCCTACAACTTTCTCAATAGCAAAAGAATTTAATTCGGCCATTAACGACACCTAAATACTCGATGAACACAGACTGTACTATCTGAAAATTTCTGAACATACAGAAAACGGTTCATGCAACCCCACCCAGTCGAAACCTCTTCACTACTCAGTAATCACCACGTGACTTAGGCCTTAAACTGGATAAGATGTACCCTACAGTATGGGAAAGCCTTACCTAGGGTTCCCTTGAAGAACAACAAGAAGGTCGACGCGAAAACGAGGATCTAACACCGGATCTTGATCCTGTCCTCGTCGTTCCGCTTTTTCCACCAAGTCGACCCTGATTCCCGCTGCAGGTGGATGAGTTCTAGGGCAGGGCCTCCATTGGAGAGGAGGGAGAACGTGAGGGGACAGGGAGGAGTCGTGTAGGGGAAGGGGCGTGGGAGAGAAAAGGCAGAAAAGGTGAGAAGGTTTATTAATCTATTTTTTCCTCTCCTTAATTATATCCCACGTTCAAAATTGAAGCATTAACATCCATAGCATAAATATAGCATATAAATGGTCAAACGGAATCGCCTCAACAAGCCCTACGTATATATGGGCCTTAATCAATCATCTAAACAATGGATCAAAGTCAAGTTTTGTGACACTCTTTACAGCGCCTAGTCAAATCATAGGTTTTTCTATATATTTTTAGGGCATTACAACCGTCGCAACAAGGCCAACAGCAGGCCAAGGCGACCCCATGCACGCGTGGAGACAGGAGGAGGGATAGGATAATTCGTTGATACTGGCTGCATATTGAATAAGTTGGGAGAGGGAGTTTGGGACGATGTACTGCGAGGTAGCTATATGGAAAGCTGTGAGGCCGCGGAGTCCGGCGAGACGGCCATGCGAATATCGGCTTGGCGACCTCGGCATGGTGTGGCAGGGAAACTGCTGGCCGAAGCTGTGAGGCCGCGGAGTCCGGCGAGACGGCCATGCGAATATCGGCTTGGCGACCTCGGCATGGTGTGTGGCAGGGAAACTGCTGGCCGAAGCTGTGAGGCCGCGGAGTCCGGCGAGACGGCCATGCGAATATCGGCCTGGCGACCTCGACATGGTGTGTGGCAGGGAAACTGCTGGCCGGAGCTTTTGGTGCCTATAATGCGCAGGAGGCTAGAGGAGCAGAGGGAGTGCAGGGATGAGAGCAGAAATGGACGAAGTGGTGGGTCATGTAGCATGCCAAGCGGCGCACGCGTCCATGTTGTCTCGCCACCGCGATGAGGTAAAGATTGCTAGGTGCACAACGTTGGAACTTTGGATTTGGCTAGGGATACCCACTGACCAAAGGTTGCTTCATTGATTTCCTGGCCTGACAATGACTAATTTTTGTTATTGGTTTAAGTAACAATACCCCTCCGCATATTTTTAAGTACCCGATTTAGTGACGAGACAATAATTCGAGTTTTCTGATGCCTTACTCCATCTCATGCGCTTTTGAGGGGATGGAAGCAGAACACAGACAAGAGGTACGGCCGCGTGGTCAGCCTCCGCCTGCGTGTTAGCGGTGGAACCAAACACAGAGACAAACAAAGAGAGAGGTGCATGTGTCAGTTGCGATGTAGTGTTACCCATCTATTACTAAATGAAGTTCTCTTTCACTATCTAAAACAAATACTATTGTTGCTTTGCGGTGAGTGCCATACAGTGAGTTTTCTTTTTTTTCTTTTGGTAATCTTGGTTGATCGCTTCTTTTCCTATGCAGGAGCCAATCGCATGTATGCTAGCTTCATGCTACAAATCATGTGCCATTTTTTAAAAACAATCCAACTATATGCCAACTTTCTTCATTATCTAAAAAAAAAATATGCCAACATTCTTATGATCTTTCATTTACTCCTGTTTTATAGTGAGTCATTTGTTACTTCATATGTATGACCATCCAATAAAAAGCTACGTGTTATTTCATATTGCAATCCAAATTTTTCATAAGTATGCATGACCTTCTTCAGACTTTAGTTTCATTTTCACTTTTCATGGATGAAGTCATACTTCATTTCTTTCTCCCGAATATGCAATTTGGCTCTTATTTGGGGACCAATGCCCTTTACTTCCTGATAAGTAAACATTAAGATGGGTAGCAACACGCAGCCAAACATTAGTTTTTTGTCTAATTCCCCAAACTCAATCATTGACGTATTTTTATCTCCTTCTTTAAGCTATTCATTCTTTAGTATTTACTAAAATAATCTCTAAGACTCCCGCAGCAATGCGCGTGAAATTCACCTAATTGTCCTATAAATTGAGCACCGAAATCACATAGGTTAGGTCACTCCAATCGGGTTGGAGTGACTGATCGTTTGGAGTGACTAAACGTTGAGTCACTCCAAACCGATTGGAGTGACTAAACATTGAGTCATGAGTCACTCCAATCGGTTTGGAGTGACTGTGTGTTCAGTCACTCTAATCAGTTTGGAGTGACCAAATGAGCTAGATTTGCAAATTTAGTTTGGACCAGGCTATTATTAAAATATTACTTAAAAAAAGAATTAAAAATAAAAAAAAGCTCTCTCCACTATGAACTTCCCCGTCGCGCATGGCCCCTCATGCTCTTCTTCCCGGTCCCACAAAAGAGAAGACTGTCAATTGTGCAATCAAAGTAGTTATTTGGGCTGCTAAGTTACGTGCATCAAACCATGGACGGGTTAAGTAAGCTAAATTTGTCTGGGTAGTAACCAGGTCATGATTTGCTACAAGAAAGGGTAATTGGCCCTTGCGCGCACCAAGAGTTCTCGTGGAGCCACATCTACCAGAAGATTATCTGAATTTCCTGATGCCTTTCATCTCTAAGTAACGACAGTAACCTAACATAAAAACAGAACAATTCTTTTCATCCTCTGCCGTTGCAAGAAACACACCCACTGCGCTCTACAAAGAGGTTTCCTTCTCCTATTTATGAGACAGGCACAGTAAATCGTTCGTAATAAGCCCGCCAACAGCTAGCTACATTTCCTTGTCGCAACAACAAAGTGTTGTGCATGTCAAAAATTCCAAATCAGATTTCACAAATGTATCATTGTGAATAAGTACTGCAAACACACAACAATCAAGGGAAAATATTCAGTGCAAACCCCATCATTTAATTGTTATTTTTGTATCATTGGGGAAAGTATTTTTGTCCTCTTCCACTATGGTTTGTTATTTTTGTATCTTTTAATAGAAAACGAGTTTGGATCTCACATTTGTATGCATATTTCTCACCATATCCTCTACATGTATGCCAAGTTTTATAATTTTTCAAAACTTCTAAGTAGGTTTTTCAAGAGGGTTTTCATGATTCAACCGAATATGAGGTTTGCACCGAATATTTTCCCCAACAATCAATTCGTACAGACACAGCAACACATGCCCTGAAGCAAACCAGCAACATCTTCACATCTCCACAATGATCTTCCCCGTAGCATGGCCACCCATGCTCTTCTCCCAAGCATCGGCTGCCTTCTCCAACGGGTGTCGCGAGTCGATGACCGTCTTGAGCTTCCCTTCCTTCATTAACTCCACCAAGAACTTCAACTCCTCCTTTCCCAGATTCATCAGTACCCACGATATCTTCTTCCTGGAGAACAATGTCATAACAGACGCCACATAGTTCTCACAGCAAGGAGCTACGTCAATGACCCTGCCATGGCTGCTCAGTGTCGGCGAACACAGACCACTTGCCATCGTTCGTGATGTTGATGATGTAGTCCTGTCGGTTTTGTTCTTGAACTCGGCCCCTTCCTGGGTCGTGTAGTCAAGGACCTCGTCAGCGCCGAGGCTGCGGATGAGCTATCGGTTGCGCGTGCCACAAGTGGTGGTTGCCAAGCTTTACAAGCTGGATAGCGTATGTTCCGATGCCGCCGGAGGCCGCAGCGATGAGGATGTTCGCGCCGGTGCCGGTGTCGTCAAACTTTGTTCCAATAGCCTTTACGGCTTGGAGAGCTGTGAGACCAGCCAGGGGCAACCCTGCAGCTTCTGCTGCGGATATGCTGGCAGAGCAGGCGACGGTCTCACCTTGATCGTGCTGCAAGTCTATCCAGCATGAATGCAACAAGCAATTTATATAACCCATACTAGTTGATTTAATTTAGAAAATAAAGCTTTTGCATAATAAAAATGTTAGCACACTATTTAATTCTATACAAATTTAGATTATTTCAAAATTCTGAAAATCAGGGTGTTACAAAAAGCAAAAGGAATTCACTGTGTCAAAACTCCAAAGCTATATCAAGCACATCAAGACGGTATACAATTCGGCTATCGCGATGAGAACTTTTATTTGATTTCCTTTTAAAAAAGAAGTAATGTGTAATACCCTACTTTTCAGAGGCAGAAGAAAAAGAAAAGAACAGAAATAAAATAAATAAATAAACTCAAAAGGGATAAAAATCACTCTAAATTTGAACCTTTTCTAAACCCTTACCTTCCATGAATTTTTCCAAAATAAAATTCACTAAATAATTGAACATGGTTTGAATTTGACATTTTTGGAAAATAAAATATGTGCTCAAGTGCTTGTGTTCATTTAAATGTTCACTAAAATTTGAACTTTTCGAATTTACAACAAATTAAATAAATTTGTTCTAGTTTGAGTTAAGGCACATTCAATTTTCGAAAGTTTGAATTTTAAAACCTGCACAATCTTCACCAAATGCATTTCTGTGATTTATTTGATTTGTTTGAGAGTTTGATCAAACCCTGTCCTTGTTTGAATTTGAAATCTTTTCAAATTCAAATTCCAGAAAAGATTAAAGCTTTTCCTATTCTACCTTCCTCCCTGGGCCGAAATCCCCCTCTGGCCCAGCCTGCCACTTCTCTCCCGCGCGTGGGCCGTTTCCTTCCCCGGCCCAGCGCCTCGGCCCATTCAGCCCGCTCCCGCCTCCCCCTCTCTGAGCCGCCGACAGGTGGGGCCGCCCTGTCGGGGCCTTCGTCCCCACGCGGCGCGCCGCCGCGCCGCCGGCCCCTACCGCGACCGCGACCCGCGCCCGTCGCCGCCGTTTCCGCCACCGTGCCCCGCGCCACCGCCGTTCTGTGCGGAACCGACTTAGCTCGGTCCATAAATCCAGCTGAGCCCCTCTTCTTCTCCCCCGGCGCTCACTCTCTTCTCTCCCTCTCTCTCTCCTCTCTTTTCCCGATCTCCGGCGACCTCGCCCGTCGCCTCCGGCTAGCCCCTCTCCTCCTCCCTCTTCCCTGAGCTGCGCAGACCCGCACCCGACCTCGCCTCGCCCCTCGCTCTTGACATCGAGCCCCGAGGGACGAGATCGACGGCGAGCTTCCACGCCGCCATCTCCTTCCTCGGTTCCCGCCACTTCTCGGCTCCTCCGCCGCCGCAGCGCCCATGGTGAGGCTCCCCGCACCCTCAACTCTCTCTCACGCCCCTTCTCCTCCTCCTCCCCACGCGCGCGAGCGCTATCCCTCGGCGCCGTCGCCTCCGCCGCGTTCTTCTCCGCCGCCGGCCGCCGTAGTTGAGTCCCCGGCCCGGCCGCGCCCACCAAAACTCTCCCAGCACCCACCTTCACGCGCACCCACTCTCATTCGAGCTCAAACCCCGCTCCACCGCGATCCCCATCGCATCTCGCCGCCCTCGCCATCTCCGGCGACCCCTCGTCTCCCCTCCGATGAACCTCGTCGACTACGTGCTCCCCACACGGCTTCGCCTTCACGTGCGCTCCCCCGGCAACCGCTCCCCGTGACCCCGCTCCTCTCCCTCGCGCCGCCAGCGAGCTCTCCGGCGAGCCCCCGCCGCGGGCTGCCTCCCGATCCACCGTGGACCGGTGGACCACCGCCCATCCCCGGTCCACAGGCCCTGTGGACTGAGTCCACGGGTTTTCCAAAAGGAAAATAAACCTTCCTCTTTTATGACGTCAGCATGACGCATTAAATCCTCTTTCCAATTGAAAGATAAATCCGGAAATTCCAGAAATTCCCAGAAACCCTGTACATTTGCAGAAAGACCCCTGAGTTCTAAAATAATGATGTTTAGGTCCTGACTTTTTACAGAAAAGACCCTATACCTTTCTGTAATTACACTCCAGGCCCTATCTTTTTACACTCAGACCCCCAAACTTTTTCATAATTACAGATAGGTCCCTGGACATATTCTGTAATTATACTTGAGCCCTCAAAAACCTTTTTATAATTACAAATCAGCCCTCCAATCTTCAAACGCCCATATCTTTTTAATCCGAACTCCGTTTTGGGTGATTCTCGCGCCCACGAGTTCGTGAAGTCGTGAAGTACCTCGTGGTACTGTTCTTGAAGCCCCACACCAGATCCAGAAAGCATTGATCCCTAAAATACCCCTCACTTCTTATATCATTTCTCGATTAATCCTGCGATGATGATCACGCATGTCGCAAATATCTGCGCATGTAAACCTAACCCATCCTGTGATGCTATTCCGCCTAATATCACCCGCACCCCTCACTTATTATATTGATTCCTGGCAGATCATACGTTGATTGATCTCGAAGGTCTCGAGTACTTGTTCACCCTAACCTAACCGACCCACACTATGCTATCCTGCCTGATATCTTCTTATCGCAACACACACCCTACTTCACCTCTGAATAACCTATTCATTCCTTTGCTCGCTAGCGTTAAACCTAGCGATCATTCGTACCATTCCACTTCCAACCTAGTACCCTTATCTTATCACAAATGTAATCTCGAACCTAACCTAAATCAACCCTCGCTCGATCGAACCTAACCTATGCCAATCGCCGCTCGCTCAACCTAACCTATCTCTCTTGCCCCGCTCTATTTGATTCTTTAGTTTACTCTGGTAATTGATCTTTTATTTGAATCTTATTGGAGTTATCTGGTATTTTAATTGCCAGCTTACTTTATTTGATTTTGGCATCTTATCTGCAGTCATGCATTCATATCGCGCATAGTCACGTACACACGCTGCATATACCATCGCCTGCATTCATGCATGTTCTTTTTATAGAAATAATATAGAATCTTGCATATTAGAAATGCACGCAATCACCATCAATGAAGCGCATGCATCCCCGCATCTTCACCCTATGGTGTTCAACCAACAAGGATCATATGCATAACCACACGCCCATGTTCATATATTAGAGGAAATAGATAACTAATAACTTGTCTAGGTGAATATGGCCTTCACAAGGCCAGGAATATCACCTATAGCATATAACCTGACCTGCATTAAAGTGCTGCATCATACATAAATCATGCCTCTCATCATTCATCAAGTTTCCTCGGATCTTAATCGGCTTTCCTCGATCTTTGTTTCCTTTGTTCTTTTATTTCTTTTGCGGTAGTTTATACGTACTGTTTTATGCGCTAGTTTACGCGAGAGTCGAGGAAGAGCCTGAAGATTTCGAAGAGCCGCTGAGGACTTGAAGCTCGAAGACCAACCCAGAGAGACAAGCTCCAAGCGCGAAGACCAACTCAAAGACAAGTTCGAAGCACGAGGAGCAAGTCAGAGAATCAAGCCTCGAGTCAGAGTTTGAAGATTAGGAAAGCGTTTGCAGGCAAGCCCTAACTCCTATTGATCATATTGAACCCATGATTACAACTGATCCTATTTAGAGCTTGATTTCAAATAAAACCTGCATGGAATTTAAAATGATTTAAATGCTTAGAATGACCTAAGTATTTGTGATTGCCATCCCTTGATAATTGCTTATCCAAATTCCCTTGATAAACCTAGGAATCCACCATCATTAATTCTTTAATGATGAGTTGGATCAATATGCTGCTTAGGACTCATTCACACCGTGTATTTAATAATCTGATTCACATGTTTTTGGGAAAATGTGTGAGTGCTTGGTGTTGTGTGCGTAAAGTGAAAACGGGTGGGATTAGTAAATGCAACCCATAGTGGGGGTGATTTTTTTTTTAGACGGGTGCAAGCGAGGTAGTCCTCAGTGGGGAGGCTATCTCTGGGACGCTACTCCTCGCAGGAGGGTAGCTATTGAAGATGCTTGCATCGGTTGTATAAGGACCGGTTCTCGTGCCGCCTGGCCTAGCAGCAGTGCAACCACGAGGCTCCTTTATGGGGGGAGTTTGGAACCACACCCTACTAGTGATCGCCCGGTACCACCAGGAGGCAGAGTGCAACCGAAAGCCAGGAGAAGACCTTGACGAGATTGGCGTCGGGTCCGGCAAGTGAAAGCGCGCTATGGCCAAGTTATTCTATGATTATTAATGTGAAGCCCCTGGTCGCAGTATTTTCGGGGTGGTACCGAGGTGACACTAGGCAGGTACGGAACCATTAGTATGCCAGTCCAAACCGCCGAATTCCGGGGAGGACGGTATACCCTTGTGGGTAAAGTGTACAACCTCTGCAGAGGGTAAGAATCTATCCGGATAGCCGTGTTCCACGGTATTGGACAGTGCGAAAGCCATGGCCACACTTGATTAGACTCTTGCGTGAGTTATCCTTGGCGTATTTTTGGAATACACCGGTTTGGAGCCGTGCGCTGGTTTCCGGCCAGCATAGCATAAAATTTGGGAACTGGCGGGAAAGTTTTATTCTCCCCCAGGGCCAACCAACTCCACTAAATTAATTACCATACCTGACTTAGTTTGCGAAATGGTTTTGTTTTCAAAACCAACCCTTGCATAAAATTGGCTTTCCGCCGATACACTAAACCATCAGCCTCATCCTTGAATACGTCCATGCATAACTTTACCCCTTGCTTTAGGGTTTGCTGAGTACATTATGTACTCACGGGTTTGCCCGTAATGTTTTTAGTGAGAGAAGCCCCGTAGAAGACGACGGCGTTTGGTTTTCGTTCGCACTCAAGTCTGCCTGTAGGCTTGGGCCGTGTTTCCGCTGATTGTCTGCTTCACCAATAGTCGGTCGGACGGACTTGGATAGTTCTGTATCCTTGTCGAACCGCCACTAAAGGTGATATCTCAGGTATTATAATATTTACCTATACGAAGTATGCTTTTGATTACCATATCTGTGTTCTTGTGCGTACCAGCTACTGATCCAGGGACTGGTACATGATGCACAACATGCTCCAGAAATTGGGGTATGACAGAGTGGTATCAGAGCAATACTTGGCTGTAGGACGAAAACCTAGGACTAGTCGCGTTCGGAAAAGAATATTTTCAAAACTATTTGCAAAATATTCCATATACTTTCCCCAATTCTATTTAAAACTCCTCTGCTTTCTCCAACGTCAAGAGAAAAGGAAGCTTCAATCCGAAGTGTCTGTGTGCAGAAGCCTCCAGCCCAATGGACAACCACGGCTACGTGACTGTAGAAGTGGATGGAGTGTCGTACCAAGTGTACCGCGCACCAGATATGGCCCCCGAATCAAAAGACAGGGTCGGAATTGCTAAGAATACCAGGCACCAGAAAAAGTGCTACAACTGTCGTGACCCCGGACATCAGTTCTCCGACTGCCCCACGTTTGGAATAGGCAAAGATGAAGAAGATGCAATTGACATGGAAAGAGATCTGCATCCGCTTCCAGAACCACCCGAAGACACCCGCTCAGCAGTGCAGGAGCGTGAAAGACAAGAAGTATGGAATAATATGGATAACACGCACCTGTCACTAACTCCCATCCTCGGGAGTATAATGGAAAGGTTGAGCAGTTTGGAAGAATCAATGAAGAATCTTAGCGAGAGAATCATCCGTCCCACACAAGACAAGCCGCCTCAGAACCCCGACAAGAGCTGCAAGCAGAAGAAAAAGAAGAACAAGCAAGCATCAAATCAAGCCACGCAGGAAGAAATCAAGAAGACGAGGCACTGCTATCACTGCAAAGATCCAGACCACATGATAGCCAATTGCCCTCTCTACAAGCAAGGACCAATCCCTTCCCAGCAGAACCATGAGCATGACCACCCGAACGGCACCAGCCTGCCATCTCAGAAGGCCCGGAAGAAACCACGGACCAACCGGAAGTATCACGTGAGTCGAGAGCAAGGGCACTTTGCAGCGGATTGCCCCGAGGCCCATGAACAAGGAGACAAGGACATCAGTAATGGATGTCAAGGTCTATCAACTGGCAAGACCCCACCAACAGACAGCCCTGCCATGTGAGCCAGAATCTCATAAGTAGGTTTCTCATGATGGGTGAAATAAAGTTTTGCTGATCACCCTGCGAGGATGTTATCCTCATATAGGAGCTGTAGTAGCCATGCAAAATAATGGCTGTACCCGTAAGGCTCCCTGAGGACTGACAAATGAGATGGACTAGAACTGTAAAATGTTCTATAGGTAATAAAAGAGTACCAGTGAAGTTCTCACGTAAATGTGGATTTAAGTCACAGTCCGTGCTCGAGAAAGGTTGAGTTGAGAAGTGAAAGCTCAAAGAACTCAATGATCAAGCAACACGTATCCCAAATAATGTCAAGACATCAGCGCAGTGTAGTCTTTTGCCACCGAAATGTGGACGACAGATTTCCTTTTAACCGACCAAGTCATATGACCCCCCTCGATTCTTTTTGGTCGAAGACTATTGGTCGAGTTCCGATGTCAGCAGAAGAAATCGATAGACTGCATACCCTGAAGCCTTAAGCCTCGCTCTTAGTGCGCTAACATTATAACAACCACAACAAACAAATCCCGTTGCTTGAGTGATTCGATGGTTTTCGTTGTCCTTGTTCGGTGTTTCTATGTCTGAGTGCTCCCAAATTAAAACCAAACATAAACAACAAAAATCAAAAATAAGAACAACTTAATGTCAAATCGTCCCCAAACCTATACCCAAACCCCTGACGAGGCAAAAGCATCACACCAAGGAGATGTCAGCTCAGAGTCCAGCTAACCAGAAGTTTAATCTAACCACAGCAAAGGTCACAGATCAGATGAAAAGTTTGCATGAGGCAGTACATATGGAAAAGACAAGATGACAGACACTGTCAACCCACAACACGTAAGAGAAAGCTTAATCCAGAAAGTGAAACAAAAGACAGTCGAGATGATGACAAAAGGGTTTCAGTCATCACCACCAGTGATCCAGCTCAAATTCAATGGTCGCCTACCAGCTAAACAGCAGAAGTTAGCAGCCACAACCATGGAACCTCCACCGTGAGGGCACCTTGTCAAGAACAAAGCCCACGCCACTTGTCCACGACAATGCTGATAAAGATCTGTTGAATGATTAATGGATACCTCAGAAATATTCCCAAGTGAGACCCGAGAAAGATCGATGATAGCTTGGATAGAAGTGGAACACGATCCAAGAGAGTTAGAAGCTACTCATGTGGCAAGCAACATAAGGGCCAGACCCTTAGAAAGAGAACTAGTAAAATATAAGTACTCAGAAGTCTTCCCGACAAATCATCAGCAAGCTACGTGACGAAGACCAAGGAGTTTCCTCCACGGGCCAATTTCAGAACACCATGATCAGAAGCCAGTGTCAGAGTAGCGCAGCGGAAGCGTAGTGGGCCCTAACCCACAGCCCAGGATCAAGTGACTGATACAGTCAGTTAAGGGAAATTCAAGTCTGTCCATGAGACGGACATAAGGGTCAAATGCCACACACAGAAAGTGTGAGAATGAGACACATCCATGACAGCCTTTCTGTCACTTGTTGTGAACCTCAGCGAAGACGCATGGTATTAGAAGCAAAATACCATAAACCTGCAGCGTCAGATGTTGGCAGTACCAAACAGAATGAGAGCAACACCCTCAAGGACGGTGTTGCATTCCCTCCAGGCTTTCTATGCATATGTCCATGATGACCATACAGTCAAGATCAATCCTCTCATCCGCTTCCCTTTTAGCGGCAGACTTCGAGAGTGATTGCATTCACATCAGTAATACGCAGTCAGTTGCCGCAAAAGCTGAAGCATTGGAGCTTTTTAGCGTGAGAAATCAACTAACTAGTTCCCACAGTGGAAAGGTGAATCTGGAGCTAAGTAACTACAGATTGCTAGCTCTGAAGCATATCTCTTCCAAAACCATGTTAAGGAAGAGTCTGCTAACCAGCTGGCAATGTTTGTGCCATGTTCACTCCCATACCCTGCTGTAGTCAAGTCAATGCTCTCTTGGACAATCTCTCAAATAGTCCAAGGTGCATTACCAGCTAATTTAACCTGTCAAGAGGACAAATATTTGGCTAAGGACAGTGCTGTTCTAAAGCTGAATCTTGACAGAGAGTCTGTTCCGGACTCATCCTCGAATCTGGTACCCTGTATGACGGATGTCAGAATTAAGCAGAGAAAGCATCAGCACACTAGACCAGAAACAACGGTTTAGATCACCTGAGAGGATCATGAAGACAGTCACCGTATCGTACCCTGCATGAATCAGAGTGTTCAGAATCATCAGCTCTTCACAGGAAAAGTTGTCAATCCAGCTAACAACCTCGCCCCGAGCAGTGTCCTGAGATGACCAGAGTTCAAGGCAACCGTGCAGCAGCAACCAGAAAACCCTGAGTGAAAATCCTTTAAGTGGGGTAGGATTTTCAGTCAGTAAGCCCTAATCGAAATAACAATAATAATAAAATAAAACCCTGAAATCAAAACCTTAAGCCAGCCTTCCCGTGTTGAAGCAACCAGCGTGAAGGATCGGCAGAAGCAAGAAGCTTTGCCTCTCCCCAAGCCCTGCAATGAAGAAAATCTTCCATCAAGACTCGAGTGTTACAAGCGTCAGGTACGAAGACCCAAAAGAAGAACCGCTCCACCTAGAAGACCTTGCAAATCTCGAGGACGAGATTTCTTTTAAGTGGGGTAGATCTGTAATACCCCACTTTTCAGAGGCAGAAGAAAAAGAAAAGAACAGAAATAAAATAAATAAATAAACTCAAAAGGGATAAAAATCACTCTAAATTTGAACCTTTTCTAAACCCTTACCTTCCATGAATTTTTCCAAAATAAAATTCACTAAATAATTGAACATGGTTTGAATTTGACATTTTTGGAAAATAAAATATGTGCTCAAGTGCTTGTGTTCATTTAAATGTTCACTAAAATTTGAACTTTTCGAATTTACAACAAATTAAATAAATTTGTTCTAGTTTGAGTTAAGGCACATTCAATTTTCGAAAGTTTGAATTTTAAAACCTGCACAATCTTCACCAAATGCATTTCTGTGATTTATTTCATTTGTTTGAGAGTTTGATCAAACCCTGTCCTTGTTTGAATTTGAAATCTTTTCAAATTCAAATTCCAGAAAAGATTAAAGCTTTTCCTATTCTACCTTCCTCCCTGGGCCGAAATCCCCCTCTGGCCCAGCCTGCCACTTCTCTCCCGCGCGTGGGCCGTTTCCTTCCCCGGCCTAGCGCCTCGGCCCAGCCAGCCCGCTCCCGCCTCCCCCTCTCTGAGCCGCCGACAGGTGGGGCCGCCCTGTCGGGGCCTTCGTCCCCACGCGGCGCGCCGCCGCGCCGCCGGCCCCTACCGCGACCGCGACCCGCGCCCGTCGCCGCCGTTTCCGCCACCGTGCCCCGCGCCACCGCCGTTCTGTGCGGAACCGACTTAGCTCGGTCCATAAATCCAGCTGAGCCCCTCTTCTTCTCCCCCGGCGCTCACTCTCTTCTCTCCCTCTCTCTCTCCTCTCTTTTCCCGATCTCCGGCGACCTCGCCCGTCGCCTCCGGCTAGCCCCTCTCCTCCTCCCTCTTCCCTGAGCTGCGCAGACCCGCACCCGACCTCGCCTCGCCCCTCACTCTTGACATCGAGCCCCGAGGGACGAGATCGACGGCGAGCTTCCACGCCGCCATCTCCTTCCTCGGTTCCCGCCACTTCTCGGCTCCTCCGCCGCCGCAGCGCCCATGGTGAGGCTCCCCGCACCCTCAACTCTCTCTCACGCCCCTTCTCCTCCTCCTCCCCACGCGCGCGAGCGCTATCCCTCGGCGCCGTCGCCTCCGCCGCGTTCTTCTCCGACGCCGGCCGCCGTAGTTGAGTCCCCGGCCCGGCCGCGCCCACCAAAACTCTCCCAGCACCCACCTTCACGCGCACCCACTCTCATTCAAGCTCAAACCCCGCTCCACCGCGATCCCCATCGCATCTCGCCGCCCTCGCCATCTCCGGCGACCCCTCGTCTCCCCTCCGATGAACCTCGTCGACTACGTGCTCCCCACACGGCTTCGCCTTCACGTGCGCTCCCCCGGCAACCGCTCCCCGTGACCCCGCTCCTCTCCCTCGCGCCGCCAGCGAGCTCTCCGGCGAGCCCCCGCCGCGGGCTGCCTCCCGGTCCACCGTGGACCGGTGGACCACCGCCCATCCCCGGTCCACGGGCCCTGTGGACTGAGTCCACGGGTTTTCCAAAAGGAAAATAAACCTTCCTCTTTTATGACGTCAGCATGACGCATTAAATCCTCTTTCCAATTGAAAGATAAATCCGGAAATTCCAGAAATTCCCAGAAACCCTGTACATTTGCAGAAAGACCCCTGAGTTCTAAAATAATGATGTTTAGGTCCTGACTTTTTACAGAAAAGACCCTATACCTTTCTGTAATTACACTCCAGCCCCTATCTTTTTACACTCAGACCCCCAAACTTTTTCATAATTACAGATAGGTCCCTGGACATAATCTGTAATTATACTTGAGCCCTCAAAAACCTTTTTATAATTACAAATCAGCCCTCCAATCTTCAAACGCCCATATCTTTTTAATCCGAACTCTGTTTTGGGTGATTCTCGCGCCCACGAGTTCGTGAAGTCGTGAAGTACCTCGTGGTACTGTTCTTGAAGCCCCACACCAGATCCAGAAAGCATTGATCCCTAAAATACCCCTCACTTCTTATATCATTTCTCGATTAATCCTGCGATGATGATCACGCATGTCGCAAATATCTGCGCATGTAAACCTAACCCATCCTGTGATGCTATTCCGCCTAATATCACCCGCACCCCTCACTTATTATATCGATTCCTGGCAGATCATACGTTGATTGATCTCGAAGGTCTCGAGTACTTGTTCACCCTAACCTAACCGACGCACACTATGCTATCCTGCCTGATATCTTCTTATCGCAACACACACCCTACTTCACCTCTGAATAACCTATTCATTCCTTTGCTCGCTAGCGTTAAACCTAGCGATCATTCGTACCATTCCACTTCCAACCTAGTACCCTTATCTTATCACAAATGTAATCTCGAACCTAACCTAAATCAACCCTCGCTCGATCGAACCTAACCTAAGCCAATCGCCGCTCGCTCAACCTAACCTATCTCTCTTGCCCCGCTCTATTTGATTCTTTAGTTTACTCTGGTAATTGATCTTTTATTTGAATATTATTGGAGTTATCTGGTATTTTAATTGCCAGCTTACTTTATTTGATTTTGGCATCTTATCTGCAGTCATGCATTCATATCGCGCATAGTCACGTACACACGCTGCATATACCATCGCCTGCATTCATGCATGTTCTTTTTATAGAAATAATATAGAATCTTGCATATTAGAAATGCACGCAATCACCATCAATGAAGCGCATGCATCCCCGCATCTTCACCCTATGGTGTTCAACCAACAAGGATCATATGCATAACCACACGCCCATGTTCATATATTAGAGGAAATAGATAACTAATAACTTGTCTAGGTGAATATGGCCTTCACAAGGCCAGGAATATCACCTATAGCATATAACCTGACCTGCATTAAAGTGCTGCATCATACATAAATCATGCCTCTCATCATTCATCAAGTTTCCTCGGATCTTAATCGGCTTTCCTCGATCTTTGTTTCCTTTGTTCTTTTATTTCTTTTGCGGTAGTTTATACGTACTGTTTTATGCGCTAGTTTACGCGAGAGTCGAGGAAGAGCCTGAAGATTTCGAAGAGCCGCTGAGGACTTGAAGCTCGAAGACCAACCCAGAGAGACAAGCTCCAAGCGCGAAGACCAACTCAAAGACAAGTTCGAAGCACGAGGAGCAAGTCAGAGAATCAAGCCTCGAGTCAGAGTTTGAAGATTAGGAAAGCGTTTGCAGGCAAGCCCTAACTCCTATTGATCATATTGAACCCATGATTACAACTGATCCTATTTAGAGCTTGATTTCAAATAAAACCTGCATGGAATTTAAAATGATTTAAATGCTTAGAATGACCTAAGTATTTGTGATTGCCATCCCTTGATAATTGCTTATCCAAATTCCCTTGATAAACCTAGGAATCCACCATCATTAATTCTTTAATGATGAGTTGGATCAATATGCTGCTTAGGACTCATTCACACCGTGTATTTAATAATCTGATTCACATGTTTTTGGGAAAATGTGTGAGTGCTTGGTGTTGTGTGCGTAAAGTGAAAACGGGTGGGATTAGTAAATGCAACCCATAGTGGGGGTGATTTTTTTTTTTAGACGGGTGCAAGCGAGGTAGTCCTCAGTGGGGAGGCTATCTCTGGGACGCTACTCCTCGCAGGAGGGTAGCTATTGAAGATGCTTGCATCGGTTGTATAAGGACCGGTTCTCGTGCCGCCTGGCCTAGCAGCAGTGCAACCACGAGGCTCCTTTATGGGGGGAGTTTGGAACCACACCCTACTAGTGATCGCCCGGTACCACCAGGAGGCAGAGTGCAACCGAAAGCCAGGAGAAGACCTTGACGAGATTGGCGTCGGGTCCGGCAAGTGAAAGCGCGCTATGGCCAAGTTATTCTATGATTATTAATGTGAAGCCCCTGGTCGCAGTATTTTCGGGGTGGTACCGAGGTGACACTAGGCAGGTACGGAACCATTAGTATGCCAGTCCAAACCGCCGAATTCCGGGGAGGACGGTATACCCTTGTGGGTAAAGTGTACAACCTCTGCAGAGGGTAAGAATCTATCCGGATAGCCGTGTTCCACGGTATTGGACAGTGCGAAAGCCATGGCCACACTTGATTAGACTCTTGCGTGAGTTATCCTTGGCGTATTTTTGGAATACACCGGTTTGGAGCCGTGCGCTGGTTTCCGGCCAGCATAGCATAAAATTTGGGAACTGGCGGGAAAGTTTTATTCTCCCCCAGGGCCAACCAACTCCACTAAATTAATTACCATACCTGACTTAGTTTGCGAAATGGTTTTGTTTTCAAAACCAACCCTTGCATAAAATTGGCTTTCCGCCGATACACTAAACCATCAGCCTCATCCTTGAATACGTCCATGCATAACTTTACCCCTTGCTTTAGGGTTTGCTGAGTACATTATGTACTCACGGGTTTGCCCGTAATGTTTTTAGTGAGAGAAGCCCCGTAGAAGACGACGGCGTTTGGTTTTCGTTCGCACTCAAGTCTGCCTGTAGGCTTGGGCCGTGTTTCCGCTGATTGTCTGCTTCACCAATAGTCGGTCGGACGGACTTGGATAGTTCTGTATCCTTGTCGAACCGCCACTAAAGGTGATATCTCAGGTATTATAATATTTACCTATACGAAGTATGCTTTTGATTACCATATCTGTGTTCTTGTGCGTACCAGCTACTGATCCAGGGACTGGTACATGATGCACAACATGCTCCAGAAATTGGGGTATGACAGAGTGGTATCAGAGCAATACTTGGCTGTAGGACGAAAACCTAGGACTAGTCGCGTTCGGAAAAGAATATTTTCAAAACTATTTGCAAAATATTCCATATACTTTCCCCAATTCTATTTAAAACTCCTCTGCTTTCTCCAACGTCAAGAGAAAAGGAAGCTTCAATCCGAAGTGTCTGTGTGCAGAAGCCTCCAGCCCAATGGACAACCACGGCTACGTGACTGTAGAAGTGGATGGAGTGTCGTACCAAGTGTACCGCGCACCAGATATGGCCCCCGAATCAAAAGACAGGGTCGGAATTGCTAAGAATACCAGGCACCAGAAAAAGTGCTACAACTGTCGTGACCCCGGACATCAGTTCTCCGACTGCCCCACGTTTGGAATAGGCAAAGATGAAGAAGATGCAATTGACATGGAAAGAGATCTGCATCCGCTTCCAGAACCACCCGAAGACACCCGCTCAGCAGTGCAGGAGCGTGAAAGACAAGAAGTATGGAATAATATGGATAACACGCACCTGTCACTAACTCCCATCCTCGGGAGTATAATGGAAAGGTTGAGCAGTTTGGAAGAATCAATGAAGAATCTTAGCGAGAGAATCATCCGTCCCACACAAGACAAGCCGCCTCAGAACCCCGACAAGAGCTGCAAGCAGAAGAAAAAGAAGAACAAGCAAGCATCAAATCAAGCCACGCAGGAAGAAATCAAGAAGACGAGGCACTGCTATCACTGCAAAGATCCAGACCACATGATAGCCAATTGCCCTCTCTACAAGCAAGGACCAATCCCTTCCCAGCAGAACCATGAGCATGACCACCCGAACGGCACCAGCCTGCCATCTCAGAAGGCCCGGAAGAAACCACGGACCAACCGGAAGTATCACGTGAGTCGAGAGCAAGGGCACTTTGCAGCGGATTGCCCCGAGGCCCATGAACAAGGAGACAAGGACATCAGTAATGGATGTCAAGGTCTATCAACTGGCAAGACCCCACCAACAGACAGCCCTGCCATGTGAGCCAGAATCTCATAAGTAGGTTTCTCATGATGGGTGAAATAAAGTTTTGCTGATCACCCTGCGAGGATGTTATCCTCATATAGGAGCTGTAGTAGCCATGCAAAATAATGGCTGTACCCGTAAGGCTCCCTGAGGACTGACAAATGAGATGGACTAGAACTGTAAAATGTTCTATAGGTAATAAAAGAGTACCAGTGAAGTTCTCACGTAAATGTGGATTTAAGTCACAGTCCGTGCTCGAGAAAGGTTGAGTTGAGAAGTGAAAGCTCAAAGAACTCAATGATCAAGCAACACGTATCCCAAATAATGTCAAGACATCAGCGCAGTGTAGTCTTTTGCCACCGAAATGTGGACGACAGATTTCCTTTTAACCGACCAAGTCAGTTGTATCGAAATGAGCATTCAGTTGCAGGCTAAATCTGAATTTTCCGGTGCCTTCCATCCCTATCTATGTAACGACAGTGACCTAATAAACAAAAAGAAGAATATTATCTTCATTTTCATTCTTCGGTTGCAAGAAACGCACAAACTGAGCTATACAAAGATGTTTCCTGCACCTATGTAAGAGACAGGAGCAGTAAATCGTCCATAACAAGCCCACCAACCACAGCAAGCTACGATGCCTCGTTGCAACAAAACAGGTACTGTACACATTTCTTTTCTCTCCAAAATCTCATTTCACAGTAGTAGTATATCATTGTGAAGGACTGCAAGCACACAACATTCATTTTCAGCACGTACAACCAAGTATATATGCTGGTTAAAGGGGTCTTGGCCTAATGGCTAAGGCATCCAACTAGCACCTTTGAGGTTCTGGGTTCGACTTCTCGTGGGAGCGAATTTTCTAGGATTTGGCAGCTTTGTGCTTTCAGCGGTAGGCGACGTGGCCGTCGATAGCGAGGCGCCAGTGGTGACTTCGTCAATCTCGAGGATTTGCCGGCTCGGTCTTTGAAGATGCTCATAGGGGTAGGGTTTGCGTATGTGCGTTCATAGAGATGAGTGTGCGTGTGTTGTGAGTGTCTGAGTTATACTGTTCAATCACAAAAAAAAAGTATATATGCTGATCAAAGATGACAACACATGGCCTGAAGCAAACCAGAAACAACTCACATCTTCACAATAATCTCCACACCGTCGCATGGCCGGCGTCACCGAGTCGATGACTTTCTTGAGTTTCCCTTCCCTCGTTAGTTCCACCTAGAGCTCCAGATTCTTTCTCATAGTCAAGACCATGCACGATAGCTTCTTCATCGAGAACAATGTAATAACTGAAGCCACGTAGTTCTCGCACCAAGAAGCCACGTTGACCACCCTTCCATGGCAGCTCAGTTGGCTTGAGAGAAGTTTTACGGTGCATTATACCAAAAGTATATACTAATAGTATTCAGAATCCAAAGGTTTAGATCTCATTCCTAGTATAATCCCTCCGTTTTTTTATGTCGTTTCCGACAGCTTCGTGTGGATTAATGATGTAGCGATTAGATGTTTATACCCTTGCGAATTGTTTTGTCTGGCCGCACGGGGCTGCATCGCTCGCCTCCCCGCCGAGCTGCGCTTCCGGAACGCCGTGCCGCGCCCCCGTCCCTTCTTCCTTGCTGCACAATGCAGCTTCTTCCTCGGCAGCCCGCCCGCGCAGCTTCCCCCCCCCCCCCCCCCCCCCCCCGGCCCCCGCGCAGCTGCGCGTCCACACCGTCGCCGCCTGCCCGGCGAGCTGGCCCCGCTGCGCCCACGTGCTGGGATGCTGATGGCTATGAGTGCGTCCTCTTCAATTCCAATGGACGCGAGTACCTCCACACCGCCCGCTCCAACCTGCTCACCGGCGCCGCCAATGAACAAATTGATGTCCTCAAGCACACCGGCAACATCCTCATCACCGTGACCTAGGTTGGTGCCTCTTTGCCTGAACCCTCTGTTGCAACATTCACCAAGTGTTCGACTTATTGTCAAACTCACAATGTCCTGCTGTGATGGTTCTGATCCAGGGGAAAAAAATTGTGTCTGAAGTACAATACTCTTGTCCTGGAGTAGTATGGAGATGCATTTGTTCAGTTACTGACAGCCATGGGTACATGTTCTGGTTGCACACTGCCTGCATTGTCTAGATTCAACTTTTGTTACAGTAAAATGCTAAAATTACATGATCATTTAACTGTCATTCAATACATCTAAACTGTAACATTAGCCTTGCATCTGCTTCCACATGCTACTAAAATTACATGATCATTGGAGTTTCTACTGAAATTATCAATGCAACGGCTTCCACATGAAAGAATTTGCACTGCACTTCTGCCACTACATTGAGGCTAGCTCACAATGCAGTTAGGATATGCTCAATATCTGGTTCAATTTAAAATTCTTACACTTGCCGGGGGGGGGGGGGGGGGGGGGGGGGGGAGGGGGGGGCAGGCAAGGAGGGCCAAGGAGCGCAAAAAGAACCAAGACAAGAAAATATCCACGTTGGAACATGGGCATTGTTAGATCACCATTGAGCAGGATGTTGCTTACACCAAGGGCACAATTTCGGGTGAGGTCTCCTTCTTCAACTCGAGGAATATCACCTGGGGGTTGAAAAATGTTAGCAGAACTTGATCTAAATGTTCTGCCGGTAGATACAGATTTGACCATAGAAGATGCAGTAGAGGATGTTGCTTTGAACATAGAAGAAGAGGAAGTACAAGATGTTGGTTTCGATGCAAAACACAAGAGGGGGCACAAGATGTTGATTTGGATGTAGATCATGAGGGAGTACAAGATATTGATCTGAACAATGAACCAGAAGAGGAAGTGCAGAATGCTGGACTGAATGCTCGTAGGAGAGAATTGCTGGATGACAAATGCAGAGCAGTCTTTGATGCTATGCTTGCAAAATCAAGAAATGCTAACTTGAAGGGGCATGAGACAAGGGAGGTTTCTCAACAGTGCTCAGTACCTATGAGGACAGTGCAACGCATTTGGCAAAAAGGCAAGAGAAGTTTGGATCAAGGAATTCCAGTTGATGTTTCAAGTGGAAAGAAGATGCGTGGTCGTAAGAAGATGGAAGTTGATGTGTCGACACTTAGTACTCTAGACATTGGAAGCCGTTCAACCATCGAGGACTTGTCGGCACACTTTCATTTGAGAAAAAGTAAAGTGCATTCAATGAAGAGAGATGGCACCATTACACGTGTTTCAAATGTCATAAAACCATATTTGACAGATCAAAACAAAAAGGAGAGGTTGGAATGGTGTTTTTCAATGTTAGATCCAAGGACCATTCCCACTGATCCTTTGTTCAAAGATTTGTTTGACTTTGTCGGTATCGATGAAAAATGGTTCAACATAACAAGGAAGAATGAGAGGTACTATGTTGTTCCAGGTGAAGAACCCATAGAGCGTACAAGCAACAGTAAGAGTCACACCCCTAAGCTCATGATTTTGACTGCATTTGCTAGACCCAGATTTGATTCTGAGAAAAACTATACCTTTGATGGAAAAATCGGTTGTTTCCCCTTCATAAAATTTTGAAGCAGCAAAGAGATCGAGTGATGCTCGTACAATTGAGATGAAACCTTTGGATTCAGTCGACAAGATTGTCACTCGAGAGTTTATGACAGAAAAGGTGCTGCCAGCAATCCGTGCTCGATGGCCATAGGAAGATGCCAATAAGCCAACATTCATTCAACAAAATAACACTAAACCCCACCGTTCTCCTAGTGATAAACTTTTTTCTGATGCTGCTAGCAAAGACGGGTTCGACATCAGAATTATATGTCAGCCACCTAATTCACCAGACTTAAATGTTTTGGATCTTGGCTTCTTTAACTCTATCCAATCGATCCAGTACAAGACTAAATCGAGAACATTAGAAGACCTTGTAGCTGCTGTTGACAAGGTGCTGTACTCTAAAATTCTCTCCTTTGTTTTGTGTTTATAGCAGAAACTGAACATCTTTCTCCCGACAAAACTGCCCATTAATGGCTCGAGTATATCTTCATGAATTGCTTACATTTTAATATTTGTTGACGCTTCAGGCATGTATGAAAGAAATTATGAGAATTGGAGGTGGTAACAGATATGATACACTGCATATAAGGAAGCAGATGCTTGAAAGACAAGGACTTCTACCCTTGCAACTGGGATGTGAAGTGACGTTTTTACAAGAAGTACTGGTCAAAATAAATGAATAAGTGAAGCGGAAGATTTTATTTATTATTACAAATAATGATCACGAATTTTGTGGTTGCTGGTAGCGGATTAATTATGTGGCTGCTGGTAGTGGAATAGTAGTAGTTCATTCTCAGTATGTATAATTTACAATGGTCCATTCCCTCAAAAAAGAAAATTTACAAGGGTCCAGATTGGTAGTGGATTATTGGTGCTTGGTTATTGATAGATGGATGCACTAGCACCCAGATTGTCATGGAACTTGAACATTCTATAATGCTTCTGTGAGTTGAAAAGAGCAACAAGTTAATTTCAGCAGATGTCGATATGTACCCATTTGTTCGACCAAGAAGGTTTTCCATTATTTCAGCTGATGGTAAATGGGTGCACCCTTGTATTTGAGTGGATGTGCTTGTATCAAACATTTGATCAATGAATTCTTGATTTTTTTACTGCATTTTTCTGCTGCACCAGAACAAATAGACCAATTTGTGTTGCATAACGTCAGATGGTTCTGTTCAAAAACCACAGTTGTGTGAAAGGAACAATAGCATTCCAAAGAATCCCAACCTCTATATGCAAAGTCTCAATATCAAGAATTAATCCTAAACTCAAAGTTCAGTGTTAAATTCAGAGATACAGCTTCGAACAAGTTTCTTTGATCATGTGTCTGTACAACTAGTGTACCCCCGAGGCCCAGGACTGCCGAGGCCATAACAAATTTCAGACAACTGCACACATGGGTTCTGAGGTTAAAATTTAGCTCAAAGTTTAGAGTTGTGCAGCTCCAAAGTGTATCTCACAGTTCACCTCTTTCGATTCATTTTCATGGCAGAAATAAAATTGTGATAGTAGGTTTAAGCAACATGAACATGATTGACTCCACACAGAAGCCATCATAGCAGTACTAATAATATTTTCTATCCAATTGAATCAAGAAATAAATTCTCCTAGAGGCACAATGCCCGCACCAAGGTTATACTCCACATTGAACATCGAAGCTGATGCTGAAACTTTTCTCTCTGAAGTTGCTTCTAAATTACAAACCAGATGAAATTTCCAAGAGCAGGCTGCACAAGAGTAACAAGACGTCGAGTATGCCGGTTGCTTGGCATGTTCTTGTTCTGTTTCTGACAGGGCAACTAGAGATGCTGCGCCGGCGGGAGCCGGCCAGGTCGAGATCCAAGGCAGGGGCCTTTGCCCGGTAGTACTTTCCGTGCTCATCCACCAAAGGCACAAGCTGCCGGTGGTCGAAGTCCTCATTTGCGTCTTCGAAGAGCATCAAGAGAGGGATTCGCGACTCCAAACTGAACTGCCGGAGCTCAAAGATCATCACCTGATTGGGACCTCGCCGATGAAGGCGAAGAACAAGAGGTGCACGCCACCGCACAATGAAGTGGTCCTATTTGTGGGATTGCAATCGCCGAGCTCGTTCGGGCCTCTGAGAGCGCTCGATTTTGGGGAAGAAGGCGGAGCGGCACGTCGGGCATGAAGGTGATGGAGAAGCAAATATGGAAAAGTAGTTTTGGGGTGAGCTACGACGACAACAAATAAAACACCTTTTCATTTGAACTAGGATGACATCAAAAGAAAAACAGAGGGAGTATATCACTACAATATTTTACCAGTATCTAACAATACTAGAGCATTTAAGAAAAGAAAAAACCAAATGATAGACTTGTAATTGTTTGTACGGACAAGCAAGCGATACGCATATCCTAATCGACTGATTCACAGCCAGGGTTGAAGGCAGGTGTCAGGTGCCGAAATCACTGCATTAAAACTCCAAAATTATAACTAGCACATTAAGCTGACCTATTGGAAATGAGTCAATGACTCCGACCCATTAAGATTTTTTTTTTAAAAAGAAAAGAAATGAGAGCCAAACTTTTTCCAGCATCTTATGGAAAGCATGGTGGGTCCAGTCCATGACCCTTGGTGTGCCCACAAACGTTTTGTTTTTTTACATCTTTTTTAACTGCATAATGGGCTTGGCTACACAGCTAATGGGTTGGATTATATGATTGGACCGGATCTTAGGGTAGTCCTAGACCCACTTGGACTCCCCTGCGTCTGCTACTATTGAAAAGAGCATTATGAACTAACGAACTTATTCGTGCTAATAACACTCAGCATTTTTCAACGACACATTTTACGTTGATGTATTATGGGAAAATTCTTTCAAAGCTATAATAATTTTCGCTGGTGTCTCTTATTAACCATTGCAAAAGTGTTTATGCCGTCTATGCAACAGGGATGCAATTTCCTACCCTTAGCTTGTATATAATGGCCATCTAGTTCCTCTTAGTTTGATCATGACGGACAAGGCAAAAAGACTATTTTGCCCCTAATGCAGTTGGCTGCTCCAAATTGTTATTCTTTCGAAACCTTTGAGTTCTGATGTGAGTGAATATGACATGAGGTAGCACACATGGTACTTATTTCTAGAAAAAAGTTTTACTCTCTAAAGTTTGCTTAAAGTCCGGAGCACCCTTCAATCTATTAATTTTTTTTGTTTAACCCCCTATTTCTCTAATCCGTATCATTATTCACTATTAGACCCTAAATGATCTGTGGTTTTGCTGACTTGGACATGGTTCAAGGTGGGTGTGCATGGTCCACCTGCCATGTCGGCTAGGTGACATGTACTATTACTGGAGGCGCACAACAGCCCCTGGCGTTCAGGAGCCCGAAGTTATTATTTTCTTTTCTGCTTTGTACTATTTAACTCCAGACTATACTCAATTCTACATGTATGTTGAATTTTTTGAAAACATCAGTGGTACTATTTGCTGGAGCTCAAGGTTAAGTAGGAAGCGCTTATTAGTAGGCAACACATTTTTTTGTGGAATAAATAACAGAAATTCGGAGGAAATTCGACACTTGTAGCTTACAGACTACAGGTTTTAATATTCAGTATGGCCACCGGTCATATTTCAGATTCTTATATTCAGTATGGCCAACCAAGGACTAGCAAAACATTGCAACTGACAGAATAGTTTGCTAATTCTGAAAGAGCGTGATCTTATATATATAACTGACAAAACTACACACTAGTACATTATTGAAAGAGCATGAGCATTTCCTCGCAAAAAAAGAAAGAAAGAGCATGAGCATATATATGCAATAATAAGAACAACAACTAGCCCATAAATATACCTAATTAACAACAGGACCACGTGTCAAATATTGGCATCCGGCCCATACACAAGCATCAGTGCTATTTCAGGTTCTCAAACAACAAATACAAACATCAGTACTTCACGGTGAGGGGCAGAGCTGCCTTCAGGGATGGGGTGGAGAAGCAGGGGATGGGCGGCGCGCAAATGCCTAGGGAACGGGAAGCATTGTCGATTTGAACGAGCAGCCAAAGTGGAACAAGGAGGCGGCGACGCTGTGGGGACCAGGCAAGCGGCGATGCTGTGCGGGGAAGGTGCGAGCGCGACCGTGAAGATGCTCGATCGGGGGCGGCGCACGGCTTAGGCTTGAGAGGAATCAGGGATAAGATTTTTGGGTTGAATTGGTTAGAGACACATAGGTCCCACCAGTAAGATGGTGCAAGCCAATGGTACTAACTTCGGGTTTTGAGAAATATGTCACGTCTTGATGGAAAATACACGGCAAGGAATGGTAACACAGTGGCACGGGCGGGAGAAAAACTTTTGTGATGGCAAATAAGGGACCAACAAAAATTGCAATTGTTTCAAAAAAAAAAACTGCAACGGCTCTCAAAGAATTTTCTCTATTATTATCTACCTTGGTCTCTATACTATGTTTTTTTATTCTAGAACCTCGGTATTTTTCTCTTTTTTTCGACTACACAGAAAAACTCAGACATTTAAAATGCACATATACTCATCTCTATGAATGAATATATGCAAACCCTGCTCTATGAGCATCTTCAAATATTGAGGTGGCAAAACATAGAACCTCAATATCTATGTTATCTTGCTTATACAAAATATATATTGATGTTATGTTTTAAATTTCTGGGCTCGAAATCATTGTTTGGAATTTAGTATGCGCCTTCCTGCAATATAAGATCTATACTAAAACTATCAACGATGAAACGACTTTTGCATTCTCATGCTATGTGGCCCGTAGCCATTGTAATTTCTACACGAATATTGATCCGTAGAGATTGTATGAATTTCAGTTCATTAACTCCACCGCTCCATCCGTATTCTTTTGTTCCTCTTTACCTAACAATAGAGGATTCCATGCATAGTTGGTTGCTGCCGATCATGACGTGGTACCTACTCTGCTCGTTGAACACACTGAGCTCCAAAAGCTGTGTGAATGCCGGATCGACAACATTCCGGACCATGCACGGCACTGAGCGACACTCTGCTTCTGCTATCTAAAATGCGTGTTAAACGAAAAGAAAAGTCTTCTCAGTCTCTGGATGATCCAATTGAGTAGACGTATCATAATCCAAAACATAAGCACACATAATGGAGAAATCCATATATGAAATATATAATACTTATTAGGTTGAACAACAGTTTTACGATACAACCACACAAGACTGGACTAATGTTTCTGGTTTGTGACAAGAACATAACATCTTATCACAAAAAAAAGGGACATAACTGCATTAACACGAAGACACCATAGCACATACTCCAGCAAGTAGTAGCAGATGACTTTGCCGTACACAAGATTGGAACAAGCTCCGGAGCGTCCATGGTCACGGATCGGACAACGCACCGCTCAGTTCCCCCTGCGGCACCCGTAGTACGTAGGGCACCCCCGGCCAGTGTACGGCCTTCCTGGCGCTGCGCACCCGGGGTGGCAGGCGGCATTGTCGGGCTTCAGCACCGAATATTAGGGTCTGTTCGTTTCGTTTAGGACTAAAGTTTAGTCCAAAGTTTTTGCTATTTAAAGGTATTAAATAAAGTGTAATTACAAAACTTTTTGCAGAAACCTATGCTATTTTGCGAGACGAATCTAATGAGGGTAATTAAGCTGTGATTAGACAATGGTTACTGTAGCATCACTGTAGTAAAACATAGCTTAATTAGGCTCGTTAGATTCGTCTCGTAAATTAGCACCCATCTGTAAAAAGGTTTTGTAATTAAACTTTATTTAATACCTTTAAATAACAAGATTCTCTGGACTAAACTTTAGGACTAAAGTAAACGAACGGGGCCGGGTCGAGTCCACGACCGGCAAGGACGCGGCGGTGCAGGTCCAGGTTCACCGTAAGCTCTGGCGCAACGCCATCCTCCAGCCTCGTCGACCAGGGCACCGCCACCAGGCCGCCGCCGGCGAACGTGGGCTCGGCAAGCGCGAGCACGACGCTGAGGAGCACAACAAGACAGACATGCACCTCTCTGCTCCTCATCCTCACTCGCTCTGTGCCTCTTCTCTCTCAGGAGAGCTGATTGTGAGGTAGTTCCGTCGGTGCTCCGCTCCGGCTCTCTTAAAATCGTGTGGCAATGGACCACATAAACGGTTCACCAACCAATGATTTGCGAGTAACATGGACCAGCATCTTGTAATTCAGAGTAAATGAAGTTATATAGGAACAATGTGCAATGTTCAATATTTCTCAGCATATATATACAAAGTGGAGTTAACTTAGTTGATTAGACGTATCTTCAATCTTCTTCGATGAAAAGAACAACAACAAGACGACACGACACAACAACCTCCTATCCATTCGCGTCAGTCAACGTGGCAGAATCATCATTGCAGTTTCGTTTACCTAATGAATCATCGTTGCAAGTTGCAAGCCTGTTTCTACTTGGGCAGTGTTACGGTAGTCCCTTCTCCCAAGTCTGAGCCTTTAATTTTTTTTAAGTTAAAAGTAAATAAAAATAAATAATAAATGCACAAAATAGGCAACTAACGCAATATCCTTTCACAGAAATCAGGAATCAAATCGATAATATTCCCTCATAGAAAGTCACTTTTTTCTCAGGCAACTAACCATCTAACAATCCGGATCTACAAACCAAATCTGATTTTACGAAAATATAAATGAAAAGAAAAAGATAAATAAGGAAAAGGAACCGGCGCTCACACAACGAAGGAAAATCTCCTCCGGTTATTCCGCACCGGCTTGCCAGATGCGGCTTGTCCGATTGTTACGCTTGGGCCGTTGCACCATTGAACATGTTAAGTGTAGGTAACGTGATCCTTTTTTTTTCTTAAAACTTCAACTGATCAATTCAGTTAGCTTTTTTTTTTTTTTTGGCGGTGGAATTAATTCAGTTAGCTATGCATGTTACGATTGTTTACTCACAGAAATTAATACGTGAAACAAACCCATGTCAGTATGTCACATATTCACAATCAATTCGATTAGTCGTAAACACATGCCGCTGAATCCGACCCGGTCATTGGCACGGGTTTGTTTCCAACAAAATAATTATCTTTTGTGGCTTGTGGGTAAAACTAATTGTTGTTTTGAATTAAAAATAAATAAATTTTAATTTTAATTTAAACTTCTTAGAAACCCATGTTCTTTGTTTTCATGGCCTGCATGACAACATGGGCGTCAAGAAATGTTGTTGCATTGCACGCCTCCAAAACAGAACACTGCATGCTCTTTATTTTTGCATGGTAGCATGGCACCTTTCTTTAAAAAATCCTATATCACGTCTCTAAAATAGAAATAGGCAAATAGCTAAATATCTAGTTCCTTGGCTTTATGTGGGTTTCTTTCCAATAATCATGCATACTTTCCAAAACAAAAAAGGAAAATAATAAAAGTCTGATATGGTAAAGTCTTGCACCCTAGGGTGCAAGACTTAGTCTTTTGTCTCGAGATCTACTCAAATGAACGGTCCTCAGTTATTTGGGACTACCTTAGCAGGAGCCTTCTACTTGATCGGATTCCTAGAACTTTGCGGTAATTGTACTTACGAGAGATTGTCACTGTGAACAAGCTATATGGCTCCACACATGCGTTGTAGTTTAGAAGTTACATTTTCAAAAAAGACTAGGTGAGTGCCCGTGCGTTGCTACGGGATTGAAACAGGTGATTTTTTGCAAAAAAAAAAATGATTAGAAGCAAGAATTCTTGTTTATGCTCCTATAATCCTATTACCATTTCAAAGCTCTTTCTCAATAAACAAAAGAATAGTTTGGGAGGGAACAAATTAATAGTTCTTTCTCAAAGTTCTTTCACCTGATGTAAAAAAGTATTATGCAATGAAAGGAACAAAAGTATCAACTTGATAAGGCAAAATCAACACTTCATATCAGTTCTCACTTGTCATATTATAATGTTTACCTAGAATGTTCAGTTCATCTGTCGGAAAAGCATGGCAATGTAGCTTCAATGTGTTTTGTGGCCCAGTGTAGCTGTTTTCATTTACTGGTATAGTTTCAATGTGTTTTCTGGATAGATTTACACTTTATTGTATCTGAAGTGAAGCTCATACTGTGTTGCAAGTCTCTCTTTTTTTTCTCAAAGTTCTTTTATTTTGTTCCTCCCTATCTCAGCAGTCATCTGCTTCTGTCTTTTGCCTCATTCACTCCCTACCTCTCTGCCTCTTGAGTTCCTTACTATTGACATTTTCTGACTGTTCATTGGCCAACTCCTGATTTGGTCTGCAGTTGCCGTTGGATAAGTCTGCGAACAGAGCTCGACCACGTCTTTTTCAAATGTCCCATCTGCACTTGATGTCAAGAAATTGCGAAGAAGGCGCAAGATTAACTATGGGCGAAGCTGACCAACTTCTTTCAGAACTTGCAGATGGAATAAACCTACCTCGATCGAGGGAAGCAGACAAGCCTCCGTCAGAATGTACCAGTAGAAAAGTTCAGAGTAGAGGCCTATAAAAATAAAATCTGAAAGCGATGAGAAATTTAAACTGTTAAGCAATGAGGAAGTCTCATATGACATAGCATCAGGTACTTAATCTAACATAGGATTAGAAGGGGAAAAAAAAGAGGATGAACCATGCTAGACTCATTTGACCTTGCAGATCCATACATATGGACTGAAGGGGAAGCTCGCTCCCAAACATATCCCTGTAATATCACATGAAAAATCAAAACAAATATGGGATTCCCAGTTACCATTGAAATAGATCGGTGGCAAGCACTGTATAGCACCAAAGGCCATCAAATTAGTCAGATCGGTGGCAATTACATTCATTTATGAGTTCATATGAAACAGGTAGATTCAATCAGGAATGTCACATGAACCAACCAATAATTCAGTAACAGACCAATGGAAAAAAAATTGTAATAACTATACCCCAGGCCAGTCAGTCCCTAGCTAGATCTCCTTTGTTTAATTTTCACTTTCTTCTAAATAGGATGTATTATTTTTGGGCATGCAACTATCAAGCATGCTCCAGATCTGGAGAAGTCTCTCACTAAGATCATAACAAAACAAATAGTCTCTCACTCAGATCATAACAAAACAATCCTGAACTGGCACACTACAACAAACAAATTGTCTCCGAGTTTCTACTTTCTATTGTGGACATTGAGATGTAAGTTGAAATAAGGAGCATATCTTACCCATCGCAACCATTCAAGTCATGTGTTCTTTCCTTCATCAAAACATGGTCATACTTGGGAGACATCTCAAATGATTTGGACTAAATTTTAAAGAAATTAGCAGTAATTTTGCACACAATAGAAACAGAGAGAGATATGAAAACGTAGAAGGTATTACCTCATTCAGTTGGAGGCATAGTAGCAGCAATACCTGGATTTTACAAAAATAAAATATGCACTCTATTTAACCTGAAATCAGATGGCCAATTGTAACAAATAGTCAAATAGTGAGTCAGCAAAGGGGCAAGTAACATGTAAATGAGAAGATACCTCATCGGCCAGCATGCTGAACAGTTTAGTTTTTAGTATGTTAGCCCATTGAGTCATTCCATCGAGCAGCTGATAGGCATGCAACCCACCTGCACACTCAATCTGTATCTGGAGGCTCCTGCCACTCCTACGCCTCAACATCAAGGTGCATATGTACTTGTTACAGGCTGCACAACAATATAAAACCAGTTCGCACCAAAATCACATATGGCACATTGCTTCAGAAAAAGTTTTGTAGAGGTGAAAATTCGTAAATGGAACTCTAAGGTCGTTCAGTTCAATTTCAATTGCTCGTACCATTAGGTTTGTGATCCTGGATGCCTTAGAAATCAAATTTGGATCGGGGGAGTTGGAGTTGGGGCCTGTGCTTTCTAGACGGAGAGGAGGGGCTTCTGAAATTTGTGAGAGGAGAGGGAGTGCGTACGTACCTGCGCCGCCGCCGCCAAACTCGTGGCGACATCTTCCGTGGATTGATAGCTGGGGGTAGCATCGTGGAGAGGCGTACGGGGTTGGGGACGTCAAGACCTCGCCTCGTCAGATCCACCCCGTGTGCCATCCGCTCGCCGCGCGTAGAGAGGCCGCCGGAGGAGAACGAGGAGGTGGTGGTGATGGACGGCGGACGCCACTCCGGCTCACCGTAGATCGACGATGCTTCTGCAATCTCATCGCAGGTTCATTCCGCGCGGCGGCCACCAAGCTGCCTCTCAGCGTCGTCTGGCACCGCGGCCCTGCTCCTCTCCACGGTTGCCGAGCCGCTACGGCGCTTCTCGTTCGCTGCTGCCGATCCAGCGTTGCCGGGTTGGACGGTGGAGCGAGGTCGAGCGGCTTCGTGCGGAGGGGCAGGGGAAGGGAAAGCGAGTAGCGGCAGCGCGGGGTAGGGTGGTGGTGGAGCGGGGAAGGGCGAAAGGCGGCGCAAGGCAGGGCGGCGGCGGCGCGGTTTCGCAGGGAGCGCATTTTGGATCGGGAGCGCCTGTTTTTCGGAGAAGCGCGTTTTGGATTGGGGTGCGCGGAATAAGTCTGCGCGGACGACGCCTAGCCAATTCATTAGTTGTAGAGAAAGTATGCACATTGATAACGCAACAACAACAGGCATACTAAAAATTACCGCAAAGTATATTTCTTCGTGACCAGCAGGACATAGTAATGTTGAATTTGCCATGAAAAATTATTCGCAATCCCACTGGTCACAAAGAAGTGTCATAATTGTTCCAAATATGCTAGAGTTTGGGAGTATGGTGGGACATATATTTATGTTATTCTATTGTCACCAAATATGTAAAAGTGTTTTTTATCCGTTAGTGTTAAAACATGCAATTAAGGGTGCGTTTGGAGGGACATCAAGATTGTTAGTGATTGGCGAGGGGCGGAGCTTTTATGTATCAATATTGAAGCATATTTTAGGGTATGATTAATTATTATTATTATTATTCACCAATGACAAATGAGGCATATAATAATTTTTGTTAATTACTCTCATAACATCTGTCCTCGTTCAGCCAACCAAACAAAGAACTGGACGATCCCATCTAATAAACAATACAAAGAGCTTGTATGGTGTTATCCTAACAGACATGGATGGGACGATCATAGTGGTGGAGCTTAGGCCTATTAATTTCGCAGGGCAGGGTGGTTTTGGACGATCATGAGGTTATAACTACTATTTTTATAGTTACTGTCAAGCAATAATAAGATTTTCTAATTAGCACTTATCATATTATAATCTGCACACATCAGTTTGCACATGAATGATCACAATAGTCCTTGTTATAACCTCATGCTAATAAATACTAATTGGTATCATAACATGCTAAGTCATTTCACTAAGACCGCACTTAAATAACGTGGATGGCTTCATGAGTTATTTTTCTTGGTTCGTCTCATCCAACCCCTACACAGGATTTTTGTTTTGAATGAAAGCTGGAGGGATTCGCCCTACAGTACTTTATTTAGTATTAAAGGAAACCAAGTGTATATACAGATAACAAGGCTAAACTAAAAAAGCAACAAAGAAAAAGAAGCACAGATACTGTAAGTATCTATCCATTCTTGAATCCTTTTGGCTTTTCCGTCACTAGCTATATGGAGAGAGCTCTTTACGAAAGGTATCCCTGCACTCTTGAACTCTTGGATCAACATTGCTAAAGATCCAGTTATTTCTTGTTACCCAAATACTCCAGCTGGACTTGATTTTCCTATTTAGATCTACACAGAACATTCCATACTTGGATGGCCACACCCAAATTTGCCTAGCAACAAACCACTGCTAAACCCTGCGTGGTCATGTTACGAACCAACCAAATTGCCCTGTCCACCCAAATACAACCAAGCAAATGCACGCTACAAATTGTCATGTTGCACCAGTGGTCTTCAGTCAAAATCCTAATTTCCCAATGCCTTACATCCCTAAGTAACGGCACCTAACAAATAAATGGAACAATTTTCCTTCATCATTCGAACAGTGATCTACATAGAGGTTCTCCTATTTATGCGACGGGCGCTATAAATCATTCATACTAAGGCCACAAATCATCCAGCTGCATTTGCTTGTTGCACATTACTACAGTACAGTACATGTCTCATTTCAAAAATCTCATTTTTAGAACTGTATCATTTTGAATAACTGAATACATACAACATTTATTTCCACAAAGGAATTTATCGAGCCCATATTCACTTCACGTATTGATTTTCCAGTAAACGGTTCACCAACTGCTGATTTGTTTAATTATAAGATGGGCCATGATCTTTTAGTTCATATTATATTTTGAGCACGTACACAGACTGGAATTGTGCTCGGTTAGATTAAAACAGTTTCGATGAAAAGAATGAAAAGAAGTTAGGATACAACAACTTCCTATTCATTCTCTTCACCTGATTCAACTCAAGATACCTCATCATGCTAGTCAATATGATAGAATCACCATTGCCATTTCCAAACCTGTTTCTTCTTAATTGGATTCCTAGAACTTTGTGGTAATCATACTCACTAGAGATCGATACATAATTTGAACAAGCTACCTTTCTCCACACGCGGTATGTAAATGCCGTCCTGTCACATCATCAGTGTAGTATCTTTACTCATTATTATTTTCCTTCTGAGTCCACTCCCGTGCCTTGTGCGCTGTGCGTCTCCTATTCTCAAAAATTTCGATATCTATTGATCTTTTCTTGGTTTGGTGTGTGATGTGCTCGAGTTGCTCGATGAAAGGTCGCCATGTAGATCCATACGCGGCTCGCTGAGGACAGCGGCGTGAAACAGGGCAGCAGGGCCGCTTCTACCTCAGGACGCAGAAGCTGTTTGATGTTTGGAAGCTAATTTGGTTTCCCACTTCTCCGAATTATGCTATCAAGCACTCGAGCTCACAGGAATTGAAACGAAAATTGTTATTACCTAGCTAGCAATTTGGTCCTACTAATAGGAAATCGCTACTAGAGATAAGAGTTGTGTGTACCCACCTATAGGTATCATTTAGTGCCCTGATCAAAGTTTTCCTTTTTGGAGGAAACAATACTCGGTTATGTGATTCTGCTTGACCTGAATCTGAACACCAAGTGAATGCACATTTTTTAACATATGTTTACAAAACCTTATATTCTGCCGCTTTCAATGTTATTTGGGGAATACTAATTTGTCACTTTAGGTTAAATACTACTCCCTAATCAATAATATTTGACAGCAGGGCAGAGATTGTGGCATCCAATATTTGTCCTTAACACTCTTGACTGTAGGGAGTAATTAGATAAAAACATGACTACTTATTTTCTGCTACTTTCTTGAACATATTAATTTATTTGGCAGAAATACGTGGTTAAACTCGAGCTAGCTCTTTTTAATCTGTCTAAGGCAACATCAACAATGCATACCATGCAACCAGAACGTGTGTCACTTGTACTCTTTTCTTCTTCCTTTTTGTTTATACCTCATGATTTGATATAGACCTGGTACTCTGGCTTGCCAAGAGACATGCAAGTTGAGGAGTCCGATGTTTATATTGAGTCATGCGCTACTTCGATGGAATGGGATGTCTGTGAACAATCTGATCTCCTAGGTAGTTCAGATGAAAATAGCGTCGGTGTTCATGATGTTAGCATGCCTGCTTGCTCTTCAGAAAGATCAATCAATAATGAGAGCATAGACAGAAAAAAAAAAATGAATAGTAAACCTTCTTTTGTTCATTCTTAAGTGGAAAATGATACACTGAATGAATCGATGATTGATAAAGATTTAGTGTCAATTGATGAAAGAAATTTTACCACAGGTATAAATGGCTAAGTATCTCATAATGTTTCTTTGGTGTTCTCATCATTGACATGATCTTCTAGATCTTTCTCTGAATGGCTGCGTTTCTGTGCTTGTGTCCTGATATTATTATTTTTACTTCATTGGATCCTTATTCGGTGCTGATAAGGTGGTGTTATTGTTGGTTCTGTCACTGCTTCCCAGCCTTCCTCGCTGAAGCGTTTCCGCTTTTCACAGGATCGAGTCGGAAGTGTTGATGAACAGACACAACAGTACATCACATAAAAAGCACAAATTTTACATCTTTAAGTTATTACATCAAGTACAAGTGATTTAAAACACGAGAGTACACAGTGGAAGTCTGAAGATAGATAAATAACTACTACTCTCGACGATACAAAGGCCGCACATCGAAGCCCTACGATGTGGACCTGCTGAAAGCTCCACCAAAGATCAGCGGAAGCAAAAACAAACCTGCACCAAAACAATAAGAGCCAAACCCTGAGCAACTAATACTCAGCAAGACTTACCCGTCAAGGTGGCTAACTACAGCCGACTCCTAATATGCAAAGACGACAAGGGGTAGGCTGACTCGATAGCATAAAACCGCACTAATTATTTAATCCTTACTTTCAAGTTTTATTTCATATTAAGTACTTAACCAATAAAACAGTGCACTTATCTCTACAGCAGGTAAAGTAACAATACATCAGATAAGCAATATAACAATAATGAGATATAAATATAACAGTACTAGAGCATCATCATCAATCATATCACACTACGATGTGACTCAGTGAACAAGGTTGCTCTTGACCGAGAGCGGCGGCATCGATGTACATCCTGTAGGAGAAAACCTGACCACACGACATATGCAGCATAAAGTCCACATATGGCAACCTTTTACAAAGCCCCCGCAAAGCCGACTCAATCTGCTGCTCCCGGCAGAAGTCTTGGGCCCACAAAACACCCGGCCCAGCCGTCGTCCGTGGGTGGCTTCCCTCATTCCCCCGTAGCAGCAGACGGTGATGTCGTCCCCACGATTGCTAAGCTACTAAGTTTACTAGGCCCATAGAACACTAGCATGTGATCAGTACGTTCGAACTTGCTCAACAGGGCCAACAACGGACGGTCCTTAACCGACACAGACAGGGCTACCACTATGAAGGCCCAGTCTTCTCCATCCATCCTATACAAACAATTCCCCGTCCGGTCTCAACAAATCCTAAATCCATCTAGTACAATCCAGGGTGGTTCCTATCATGCGAGTGGAACCTACCACTCGTCTTCTACCGTCCGCTAGCCACTAAGCATAGCAAGCTCTAACGTTAACCTAGACCACATCTACAAAATAGGACACAAGGTAGGATATAGAAGGGTAATCCTAATGCAGTTCTAGGGTTCCACATCAACTCCTAATAAACCTAATGCACAATCAATTACTAGCCCCAATCAAGTGATAAACAAAAATCTAAACAGGTAGGCATGCACCGGGGCTTGCCTGGCTCAAATGTGGTGTTAGCTACTAGAGAGTCAGCTAGAATCTCCTCCTGAACTAATCCTCCAGCTGCTCCTGAATCACCTCGTGTACTATACGACATGACAAGGAAATGCAAGTTAGATGCAATAATAATATGAAGCAATCATGATTTTATTATTTAAAAGGATAGTTATTTACACTGTAAGTGCAAAAGATTAACTTGTATTATTAGTATTTTCTTCATTGGCTCTTGTATAAGTTAATTATTTTAGCTTAACTTAAGTGAAGAAAGGAATTGACATGATTTCAAAAGCTACTGTGGGTGCAGAGGCATTTTTGTTGGATCAGGAATGACCCAAAGTAAAATACTGCAAAGTTTGATGATTTATTGTAAAGTGGTTTATTTACAATAATTTATACAATGCAAAAAACAATTTAAATCATCAAAAAATAATTAGGCAACATATGACAGTGGAAAAATGTTTTGTATGTGTGACATCAGATTCTTAACAAGCATGCAAGAGTTCGTGATTTATGGACATACAGATAATTTATTATGAATTAAACAAACTCTGCACAAATGTATTTTTACAGAAAATACAGTAGGTGCAAAAAGGGGTTTGACATTTTTCCTGAATAGAACACGCTACAGGGAATCTGCCAAAATTGGATTCATATTTTTCTGAGTTATATTTATTTTTCTATGTATTTTACAATCTTCTGGGAATTTCTGGAAATTAAGGATATTCGGGAAAAGGAAAATGGCCGTGGGCTGGTCTGAATCTGGGCCACGGGCTTGGGCTGGGCTGGATCTGGGCCTAGCGCCCACTGCGCATGCGAGCACGACGCGCATGGCGCGGCGGCGACGGCGGCGCGGCCGTTCCGGCGACAGGGGGCGGCGAGGAGGGCGAAGAAGGGGCGCAGAAGGCTCACCGAGCTTGCACGGACCACGGCGGGGAACAAGACGACGACGAGGTGGGCCAGGGAATGGTCGGAGACGTCGGAGGCGGGCGGCGTGGTGGTGGCGGCGTCGTTCCGGCGACTCGGGGTGGCGCGAGGTTGAGTTGACGCGTGCACGAGCTTCAGTGGGTTCCCGCGGACCTCAACGACCCACACATCGATGTGGAGGAAGCCAGGATGGCAGAGTTCGTCGGAGAGGGTGGTCGCGCGGTTCACCGGCGACGGGGAAAAGACCGAGTCCGGCGACTTGAGCTGCGGGGATGAAGAATGGTGAGCTTCGAGGGATGCGCAAGGTTGAAGTGCACCTCAAAATACGAGGAATCGGGGCGAAGCTCACCGGAGTGGGAGAATTTGGCGATGAGGTGACGGAGCGGAGGTTGGCCGAATTTGAGGACGACGACAAAATCCCGGTGATTCAAGGCGGAAGAGGGGAGACGGGGGCCATGGCTGGCAGGCTGGGGTGCTTGGCGACTTTCGGAGCTGGCTCGCCCACACCGGAGAGGCTCGCCGGCGGCGTAGGGTGGAGCTCGGCCTCGGCAGCTCGGGCGCGGTGAGGGAGCTAGGGTTTGGGGACTCATGTGCGACGGGAGAGCGAGCTGGGAGAGTGGAGTGGGTTTCGGGCAGTCGTGCGCGGCCTCCGCGGCTTGTCCGAGCTGGGAGAGCGGCGTGGGCGGCGGCCGTGCCGTACATCGGCGTCCACGCGGTGCGCGGGCTCCGGTGGAAAACCAGAGAGAGGCTGACGGGCGGGCCCCACGGCGTCTTCTCAATTTTCCGATTTATTCAAACTACGAATTTCCCCAATTTTGTGCACACAAATTGAGCTAGCAAATGAGCTCCAAAAATGGCAAACTTGGTACCATTGGAAAGCTCTTGACGTGAGCTACAAACTGGCCAAAAGGATTTCAAAAGGAAGCTGGTCAAAGTTGGTTACTTTCTAAGCTTTGGGGATTTATTTGGGGCATCAGATGAATTTCAAAAATCATAAAAAATTCTCCAAAATTCTTACTTCGGAAGGGCTATCCACTGGTATTTTTTGTTGATCAAGTTTTTACGGAAAATTTTGAGTTACTTCAGAAGCTTGGGTTTGAACATTGGTTGAAATTTGAATTTCGAATTTTGAAATTGGCTTCTGTTTAGTTTCTGATCAGTTCAAGATGAGTTCCCTTCGTTCCCAGTGACACGGGGTGTCACACTCATAGTGAGGAGCGTCTGCAGACATGTTTTTTTTTATTTTTTCAGTCCTGAATAGTTCGTAAGTCTTTGATCTTTTCTCAGTGTATCTGATATAACCGGTTGTACCTGGTAAATCTCTGTTGAGATTGTTTTATGAGACAATTCCTTTATTTGTGAGCGTTGGAGCATGCTTGAGTCATGTTTTCTTGATGATGATCACTTTAAGGTATAAAAGCTAATATGTATAGATTTTGAACCCTGGTAACAGAGGGAAATGATTGCGTGATCATGCATGAAGTGGAAGTTCACGGAGCAGATGTTGGACAGGATCCCACCAGTGGTCTTTTTATTGATGAAGATGAAAAACTATATAGCGACACAATCAAGGTTCGTCGTCTTCATCTGCTAGCATCACCAGATTATCGAGGGCAATGTCCATATGTGTCATATGAATGAACAAACAAAATTCTGTCGTTACAACTAAATTATTTTTGTCATGTAATGCAATGCGCTTCTGGCTTCGTGATTTCATTCAAAATATATGCTTCATAAGTTCTATATTGCAGGTTTTCTTGATCAAACACTACAGATAGACGTGCAGATGACCCATGTTTCTTCCTTGATTTTTAGGAGATTTCTGTTATTGACACAAAAACAAGGTCGATCACAAGGGCTAAATTTGTGGTAAGATATTTAAAATCTATTACTGCACCTATATATATATAGTGATTTTTTACCCTTAAGTTTATTGCAGGAATCATGTGACCAAGTGAAAGCTGTCATCAACTATCTTCTGAAACCTAGGTTTGTCCTCTCTTTAATCAACATCAATAAATTATGTGAGTTGATGTATTACTTAGGAGTGTTTTCTCTTTTATTGTTTGATTTGTCTTTTGCTTAGGTATTTGTTTAGGCTGTCACTTGATTTTAGGCTTGCAGCATTTCTGCTCCTATTATGTGCCATCTTTGTATAATTGAGCTCATGCTGAGTCAAATAAATTATTTTATATTGCATATTGCCTGCTTATTTGCCACACCAAATATATTGTTGCTTCCTTTCTCTGTTCTATTTCTAAATTTACCTTTCCTGGACACTTGCGGTTTTGCAGGATGAGTCATGATGAAGGTAATCGGCAGTGGGACGAGGGTGACAACGACTTGGTAGTACTTGGTAGCTTCTGACTATGAACACGGCGATGTAATATGCACAGAGTTGAGGTCTGGTTCTAAGTTTGAGGCGCAATTTTGAGATTTGAACGTATTTGCTTATATCAACTCTGTGACACCCCGTGTCACTGAAGCCAGCCAGCACACACATCAGAATCTGAACAGAAACCAAAAAGAAATCAAGTTCAAAAATTCGAATTCAATTATTCAAACAATTTTCAAATCCAAGCTTCTGAAGGAATGCAAACTTTTCAATAACAAGTTGAAAAAAAAATACCAGTAGATAGCACTTCTGATATCAGAATTTTGGAGAATTTTTGATGATTTTTGAAAGTCATCTGGTTCCCTAAAGAAATCCCCAAAGCTTAGAAAGTAACCAACTTTGACCAGCTGCCATTTGAGATTCCTTTGGATTTCAGATGTGCATGTTGTCCAGATGGTAGAACATTTCATGAGCTTTCCAACGGTACCAGATTTGTGAATTTTGGAGTTCAATTGCTAGTCCAATTGATGTGCCAAAATTTGGGGAAATTTCAGTTTGAATTAATTCGGAAAAAAATCGAAAGATGCCAGAGGACCCACCTGTCATCCCCCTCGCTGTCACTGAGCGCGCGCGGCAGACGGCCGCCACGTTGCCGACAATGTACGGACGCGCCGTGCCGCCTCGGCCCCGCTCCTCGTCACGCTGGAGCTCCGAAACGGCGTCCCGCACCCCTCCTCGCTCCCTCTCCCTCATTTCCTTCACTCCCAGCCAGCAAACCCTAGCTCTCGCCATTGCCGGCCGCCGCGAGCTCAACCCGCTGCCAGTCGACGACGAGCTATCCCGGACTGAGCGGCTCTGCAAATCGCTGCGCCGAGTGGCCCACGTCCTCTCCATGGCCACCATGGCTCGTGACGCGGGCTGAGGAGCGTGAATCGAGCCTCTTCTCTAATTCCGACCGGCAACCGCGGGAACTCCTCCGACCTCGCCGTCGATTCGTCGCACTCCGGTAAGCTCCCTGTCTTCACGTTGCGCGTGCGGGTGCGACACACGCTTATGCGCCCTCCTCGCTCACCAGATCTTCTTCTCCGTAGCCATCTCGTCTAGATTTTGGTTCTTCCCCATCATCACCGTCGAGCCGCCGCGAGCCATCTCCGACGATAACTCGCCTCCGAGCTTCCCCGTTGTCGACACGTTTGGTGCCGAGGTTCCCAAGATTGCAGAGAAGCTTCCCGGACAGGTCCGAGCCCCCTCCGAGCTTCGCTCCACTCGCGCGACCTCACCAGACCTCTGCCACCTGCCGCCGCACCTCGCCGACGCCTCTCCGTCCATCCCCACTGCCTTCCGTTGCGTTAGGTGAGCTCTACGTCTCATGGTGAACCTTCTGGTGTCCATAGTTCTTCCATCCGCCGTCGGAAATCTTTTCCCGACGAGCCGCACCGCCGTCCGCCGGCATTAACTCCGGCCAGTGCACCGAAGTCCGCAGAGTCCCCGATCAGGTGCGGCTACGCGGGATCTTCTGTGGCCAACCGTGTGGCCAATCGTGTGCTTTTGCTTCTAATTGGCTGGATCCGGTGTGGTCTCAGCAGGATCTGATGCAGCCCAGACTCTGTGGCCCATTTTTGTTGCCCAGATCTGATTGGCCCGCATCTTTTCAATCATTTTCAGAATCTGTTAATTGCCAGAAATTGCTAGAAGCTTGTAAAATGCATAATAAATCGTATGAGACTCCAAAAAATATGAAACAAATTTTGTTGGGTTCGTCATGCTCAGATATATCTGTCACAAATGCCAAATCACACAAAACTTGTTCTCTGTTTCCTGTAAAAATACTTCTATGCAGATCTTGTTTAATTTATAATTAATTCCCTGTTGCTCCATAAATCATGAACTCCTGCATGCTTGTAAAGTATCTGATAACACACATACAGAGCATTTTTTTCCACTGTCATATGATGTCTAATCATTTTCTTATGATTTAAATTTTTCTCTACATTGTACAAATTATTATAATTAATCTGTAAAGCAATAAATCATCAAACTTCACCATAAATCACTTCCAGTGGTGACTTTTACCAGAAAAGTACCACTGGACATAAATTAATTTTTGAAATCAAATTATTTATTTAAATCGACTCAAGTTGATTAAATGTTAAGTTAATTGAAAGTCAATGAAGGAAATACTTAAGACAAAATTAATTAACAAAGTTAATCATTTGCACTTACAGTGTAAATGACTGTCCTATCAAGTAATTAAATTATTAATTGCATCATATTCTTGCACCTAACTTTGCATTATTCCTTGTCATAACGTGTAGTGACAGAGACGACTCTGGAGCCCCTGGACTTCCAGCTGCTGGAGGCGGAGGCACAGGAGGAGCAGCAGCAGGACACTGACCCCGCTGACCCAGTTAGCTACACCCCTGAGCCAGGCAAGCCCCGGTGCATGCCTACCTATTTAGATTTTTATTTTATCACTTGATTGGGGCTAGTAATTGTTTGTGCATTAGGTTTATTAGGAGTTGATGTGAAACCCATAGAATTGCATTAGGACTCCCTTCCAGATTTACCTTGTGTCCTATTTTGTAGTAGTTGGTTCTAGGTTAACGTTAGAACTTGCTAGGCTTAGTGGCTAGCGGACGGTAGAAGACGAGTGGTAGGTCCCACTCACATGATAGGAATCACCCTGGATTGTACTAGAAGGATTTAGGATTTGTTGAGACCGGACGGGGAATTATATTGTATAGGATGGATAGAGAAGGCTGAGCCTTCACGGTGGTAGCCCCGTCTGTGTCGATTAAGGACCGTACCGTTGTTGGCCCTGTTGAGCAAGTTCGAATGTACTGATCACATGCTAGTGTTTTATGGGCCTAGTAAACCTAGTAGCTTAGCAATCGTGGGGACGAACCTTACCCTGCTGCTTCGGGGAAGTGGGACCATAGGCAACGGCGGGGCCAGGTGTCGTGTGGGGCCTGATGATTCGCCGTGAGCGGCAGCTAGACTTCGGCCTTGCGGGGGCTTTGTAAAAGGTTGCCATATGTGGTGCCTTTGTGCTGCATATGTCGTGTGGTCAAGTTTTCTCCTGCAGGATGTACATCGATGCCGCCACTCTCGGTCAAGAGCAACCTTGTTCACTGAGTCACATCGTAGTGTGATATGATTGATGATGATGACTAGTACTGTTATATTTATCTTTCATTACTGTTATATTGCTTGTCTGATGTATTGTTACTTTATACCTGTTTTAGAGATAAGTGCACCGTTTTATTGGTTAAGTACTTAATCTGAAATAAAATTTGAAAGTAAGGACCAAGTAATTAGTGCGGTTTTATGCTATCGAGTCAGCCTACCCCTTGTAGCCTTTGCATACTAGGAGTCGGCTGTACTTAGCCATGTTGACGGGTAAGTCTTGCTGAGTATTAGTTGCTCAGGGTTTGGCTCTTTGTGCTTTTGTGCAGGTTCGTTCTTGCTTCCGCTGATCTTTGGTGGAGCTTTCAGCAGGTCCACATCGCAGGGCTTCGATGTGCGGCCATTGTATCGTCGAGAGTAGTAGTTATTTATCTGTCATCAGACTTCCGCTGTGTACTCTCGTGTTTTAAATCACTTGTACTTGATGTAATAAGTTAAACATGAAAAATTGGTGCTCTTTATGTGATGTACTGTTGTGTCCGTTCACCGGCACTTTCGACTCGATCCTGTGAAAAGCGGAAACGCTTCAGCTGGCATCAGAGCCGTGTTGGGACAGTACATCATATAAACGACCTATTTTCGAAAAGCTAACCACGTTGCGAGTGATGAACGAAAGGCCCATTATAAGGATGTTAGAGTAATCAGGTGGTAATAGGAGTTGATTGTTATTTTCTGTAACGACGCACCGACGCTCAGGTAAGAAGGTAAGGATCATGTATGGCTTCGTGGATATGGTATTTTCTGGCATGGACCATCGAGTTCATGGGTGACATTGATTTTCTGGCATGAACCATCGAGTTCATGAGATGATGAGGATTGAGCCATGCATTTATTTTCTGCAAAGTTACGTCACCTGAGTAGGTTGTTTGAGGTGACGTTGTGTGCTTTCTGCAGGTACACTAACTCGCGCGTAGATCGTGTAGAAACGTTTGTGAGTGCGACTTAGTTGCCACCACTGTCTACGGCCTGCTATACTTGGGCAAATTTTATTTTGTGAGGACGTACAGGACGAGCATGCATTGCATTTCATATTAAAACACTCCCACAAATTTCAGATCACCCAGAAATTTCAGACTGACAAGCTAACTTGAAAAATTTGTAACTCCAAAACCACTTGGCCAAATTTGTTAAACCAAGACTTTCTGGAAATCTCAAAACATGAACAAAAACTTTGCTTCAGACTTACCAACGAAATTCTGTCCCTAAGATCCTCAAATCTGTCGACCAATTGGAACCAAATTTCAGCTTCGACCAGTTTTTCCAGAATCTGTCTGCCAACTTCAAAAATCGATATCTCCAGCTCTGCTTGTCCGTTTGAGGCATTTGCATACTCGTTAGAAATATCTCAAAGTTATCTACAAGTTTGATGTTCTGACTTTTCCCTTTTGACATCTCCAGAAGTGCCAGTTTTCGTTTTAGTGACTACTGCTCGTAGTCGGGACAGATTTCAATCTGTCAGTTTGGAAGGCATTTGCTTTCTCATTTTTACTTGAATGGCTGCTGGTAGCTACTTGCTACGACCTTTGGAAAGTTTCTCACCATGTCATAATTTTTATTTTGCATGGTTGTTCTGTTGAAGCAATGGTTATCATTTTCAGCTTTGGCCCATTTAATTGCTGATTTTCGGTCTTTGCAAGATAAATGTATCTAATGTTGTATGCCGTTCTTTCTTGCAGCATGGCTGCTAATGCTGAGAATAATGGAGAAGATCCACCACCTGCAGCTATGCTTGAGGAAGCTATCCTTGCGCAGAATGAATTGCTTCGTCAGTTGGTGCACAACACAGCTAATGAGGGTCAACCCCAACCGGGCACTTATGCTGAATTCTTGTCAACTCAGCCGCCCGTGTTTGTTGCAGCTGATGAGCCACTTGAGGCTGACTATTGGCTCCGTACCATCGAGTCCAAGTTCAATCTTATCAATTGCACAGAGTTGCAGAAGACGCAGTTTGCAGCCCAACAACTTCATGGTAATGCAGGAGCTTGGTGGGGTAATTACTAGGCGACGCTTTCTGCTGATCACCAGGTCCCTTGGGCTGAGTTTCGTGAAGCCTTCAGAGCTCACTATGTTCCTCCTGGCATCATAAGGAAAAAGCGTAATGAATTCCTAGATCTCAAGCAAGGCACCATGAGTGTAATGGTATACTCCAATAGGTTCAATCAGCTTGCTCAGTACGCTCCAGAGCATGTGAACACAGATGAGAAGAAGAATGAGTTCTTCTACAGAGGACTCAATACCAAGTTGCAGTCCCGCTTGGCTTTGAGTCTTGGTGGCAGCTTTAATGAGCTGCTTAGTGCTGCCATTATGGTTGAAGACGCCGTTGTCAGACGTCAAGAGGAGAAGAAGAAGGAGAAAAGAGCTCTCACTGGACCTTCTTGTGATGCACCACCGAGGTATAGGCTAGCTTTCACTCCGCCCCCAGCCCGACCTCCATGTCCTCCTCAGCCGTAGCAGCTTGCAGTCTATCATCCTCCTCCAGAGCAGCAGTATGCACAGCGACCCCGCTCACAGCAACATGTTCAGAGTTGCACTCCTCCTGTAGCATAGGGCATGGCATCTCAAGTTCAGCGCCGGTCCTCTAGTCAGCAGCGCCCTCAGAGAAAGGCAGTTCTAAGTGAGACAGGCCATGTCAACTATACCACATTGGAGGATGTTCCAGAAGGAGAACCAGTTCTAGCGGGTACTTTTTCACTCAGGGGCCACCCAGTTGTCATACTCTTTGATTCAGGAGCTTCTCATGACTTCATTAGCAAGTCATATGTGCAGAAGCATGAGCTAGTGATGGGTGTTATGAAGTCTCCATACATCATTCGCACCCCTGGGGCACAGATTGTTACCAATCAGTGGGTTAGGCATGCACCTCTCCAGATTGAAGGAAAAGTGTTCTCGACATCTCTCATAGTACTTGAGAACCAAGGGATAGATGTGATCCTTGGTATGAGTTGGATGAAACTCCATGGCGCTTTGCTTGATGTCCCATCCTGTGCTGTCCGACTTGATTCTCCTGTACATGGCAAGATGATCATTCAGCTTTGCTCTCCATCTGCTCAGAAGCCAGTTGTGTATCAGATTGTTGGTAAGAGTCTTGATGCGATTCCAGTGGTGTGTGAGTTTCCTGATGTGTTCCCAGATGAGTTACCAGGCATGCCACCACATCGAGATGTAGAGTTTCAGATTGATTTGCAGCCAGGCACAGCACATATCTCCAGAAGGCCGTATAAGATGTCACCTAATGAGCTAGCAGAGCTGAAGATTCAGTTGAAGGAGCTATTGGACAAGGTTTTATTCGTCCAAGCTCTTCACCTTGGGGTTGTTCCGCCTTGTTTGTGAAGAAGAAGGATCAAACACTCAGGTTATGTGTGGACTACCGACCGCTCAGTGCTGTGACCATCAAGAACAAGTATCCATTGCCTCGCATTGACATCTTGTTTGATCAGCTAGCTAGAGCCAAAGTGTTCTCCAAGATTGATCTCCGCTCAGATTATCATCAGATCAAGATTCGTGCAGAGGACATCCCGAAGACAGCATTCTCTACCAGATATGGGCTTTATAAGTATCTTGTTATGTCATTTGGGTTGACCAATGCTCCAGCTTACTTCATGTATTTGATGAACTCAGTGTTCATGCCTGAGTTGGACCAGTTTGTCGTGGTTTTCATTGACGACATTCTTATCTACTCAAGGAATGAGGAGGAGCATGAGCAGCATCTCCGCATTGTGTTGTAGCGTCCGCGAGATCATAAGTTGTATGCCAAATTTAGCAAGTGTGAGTTCTGGATGACAGAAGTACCTTTTCTAGGCCATGTGATTTCAGCAGAGGGCATAGCAGTTGATCCTAGCAAGGTGCAGGATGTTCTGAGTTGGAAGGCTCCCACTATTGTCTCTGAGATTCGCAGTTTCCTTGGTTTGGTTGGTTACTACCGTCGGTTCATTCCGAACTTCTCTAAGATCTCCAATCCAATCACTGAGTTACTCAAGAAGGGTGTGAAGTTTGTGTGGAGTCCGCAGTGTGAGGAGGCATTTCAGAATCTGAAGAAGCTTCCCACTACCGCTCCAGCCTTAGCTCAGCCTGATATCACCAAGCCATTTGATGTGTACTGTGATGCTTCTGGTATTGGTCTTGGTTGTGTGCTGATGCAGGATGGCAGGGTAATTGCTTATGTCTCTCGGCAGCTTAAGCGACATGAAGAGCATTACCCCACTCACGATCTTGAGCTTGCAGTTGTCGTACTTGCTTTGAAAGTATGGCGGTATTATCTGTTGGGAAATCTGGTGCATATCTATACAGACCATAAGAGGCTCAAGTATATCCTCACTCAGTCAGATCTGAATATGCGTCAGAGGAGATGGTTAGAGCTGATCAAGGACTATGACTTGGAGATTCACTATCACCCGGGAAAGGCTAATGTGATTGCTGATGCTTTGAGTTGCAAGGCTCATTGCAATAGTCTTATCGCTGCTCCTTATGCAAAGGCAGAGCCCAATCTTAGAGTGTATGCTTATGGCTCCTTGGCCAATATATCGCTTGTTCCGACCTTGCGAGATGAGATTGTGACAGCGCAGAAGAAGGATGAGAAGGCGAATCACCTCAAGAGAAGACTCAAGCTCGGGGAAGCTAGAGTTCAGTGTTTCAGAGAGGATGAGGATGGAGTCCTATGGTTCAAAGACAGATTGGTTGTTCCAAAGGACTTTGAGTTGCGCAAGAAGATTCCTGATGAGGCGCACTTGTCCAAGTATTCCATCCATCCTGGCAGCAACAAGGTGTATCAGGATTTGAGAAGTCGCTTCGGGTGGACCCGCATGAAGCGGGAGGTCGCACAGTATGTTTCTGAGTGTGACACTTGCAGAAGGGTCAAGGCAGAATATGTAAAGCCTGCAGGGTAACTTCAGCCTTTGAGTGTTCCTACTTGGAAGATTGGCTTACCTCTCACATCGCAGAAACATGACTCTATTTTGGTGATTGTTGATCGACTGACCAAGTCTGCTCACTTCATTCCAGTGAAGACAGGATACACTGTGAAGAAGTATGCTGAGTTGTACATCGCCCGGATTCTCTGTCTACATGGAGTGCCCAAGACTATCATTTCTGATCGGGGACCTCAGTTTGTTTCTCGTTTCTGGGAGTAGCTACATGCATCTTTAGACACCAGATTGATTCGCAGTGCAGCTTATCACCCTCAGACAGATGGTCAGACTGAAAGGGTGAATCAGATTCTTGAGGATATGCTTCGTGCCTGCGTGCTACACCATGGCAAGTGTTGGGATGAGAGCTTACCACTAGCAGAGTTCTCATACAACAACAGTTATCAGGAGAGCATCAAGATGGCACCGTTTGAGGCTTTGTATGGACGTCATTGTCGGACTCCCCTTAATTGGGTTGAGGCCGGCGAGAGTGTCATCTTCAAATCAAAGCCAGTAGCTGCAGCAGAGGAGACCGTTGAGACTGACGAGAGGGTCATACTCACACCGGATTTAGTGGCTGCAGCAGAGGAGACCGTTCGCCGCATTCAATCAAACTTGAGAGCGGCCAAATCTCGGCAGAAGAGCTATGTAGATAGAAGACGCCGACCTTTGGTGTTTGCAGTTGGCAACCACGTATACCTTCGTGTCTCTCCCATGAAGGGTGTACATCGGTTTGGGGTCAGAGGAAAGCTAGCACCCCGATATATTGGACCGTTTCAGATATCTGAGAGGTGTGGACCTGTCGCTTACCGTTTGGAGATGCCACCAAATCTTTCAGGGGTGCACAATGTCTTTCACGTGTCGCAGTTGAAGAAGTGCTTGAAGGTCCCCTCAGAGGTGACAGTTAGTGATGTGCAGCAGCTTGAGCCAGATCTCACTTATCCTGAGCAGCCCATCAAGATCATTGATCAGAAGGACCGCATCACCCGCAAAAGCACTACCAAGTTCTTCAAGGTGCAGTGGAGCAACCACTCTGAGAGACAGAAGAGTTCTTGAACTCCCATATTCCCGGTTTTCTACCTCCGAGGTGCGTTCTTAGGTTGTTCCATTTTTGCATCTTATTGTTCGCTCTTTCGTCATTCGTTTTTCCTTCCTTCTCCTTAATCTCGGGACGAGATTCTTTTAAGGGGGGAGGGCTGTGACACCCCGTGTCACTGAAGCCAGCCAGCACACACATCAGAATCTGAACAGAAACCAAAAAGAAATCAAGTTCAAAAATTCGAATTCAATTATTCAAACAATTTTCAAATCCAAGCTTCTGAAGGAACGCAAACTTTTCAATAACAAGTTGAAAAAAAAAACCCAGTAGATAGCACTTCTGATATCAGAATTTTGGAGAATTTTTTATGATTTTTGAAAGTCATCTGGTTCCCTAAAGAAATCCCCAAAGCTTAGAAAGTAACCAACTTTGACCAGCTGCCATTTGAGATTCCTTTGGATTTCAGATGTGCATGTTGTCCAGATGGTAGAACTTTTCATGAGCTTTCCAACGGTACCAGATTTGTGAATTTTGGAGTTCAATTACTAGTCCAATTGATGTGCCAAAATTTGGGGAAATTTCAGTTTGAATTAATTCGGAAAAAAAACGAAAGATGCCAGAGGACCCACCTGTCATCCCCCTCGCTGTCACTGAGCGCGCGCGGCAGACGGCCGCCACGTTGCCGACGATGTACGGACGCGCCGTGCCGCCCCGGCCCCGCTCCTCGTCGCGCTGGAGCTCCGAAACGGCGTCCCGCACCCCTCCTCGCTCCCTCTCCCTCATTTTCTTCACTCCCAGCCAGCAAACCCTAGCTCTCGCCATTGCCGGCCGCCGCGAGCTCAACCCGTTGCCAGTCGACGACGAGCTATCCCGGACCGAGCAGCTCTGCAAATCGCTGCGCCGAGTGGCCCTCGTCCTCTCCATGGCCACCATGGCTCGTGACGCGGGCTGAGGAGCGTGAATCGAGCCTCTTCTCTAAGTCCGACCGGCAACCGCGGGAACTCCTCCGACCTCGCCGTCGATTCGTCGCACTCCGGTAAGCTCCCTGTCTTCACGTTGCGCGTGCGGGTGCGACACTCGCTTATGCGCCCTCCTCGCTCACCAGATCTTCTTCTCCGTAGCCATCTCGTCTAGATTTTGGTTCTTCCCCGTCATCACCGTCGAGCCGCCGCGAGCCATCTCCGACGATACCCCGCCTCCGAGCTTCCCCGTCGTCGACACGTTTGGTGCCAAGGTTCCCAAGATTGCAGAGAAGCTTCCCGGACAGGTCCGAGCCCCCTCCGAGCTTTGCTCCACTCGCGCGACCTCACCGGACCTCTGCCACCTGCCGCCGCACCAAGCCGACGCCTCTCCGTCCATCCCCACTGCCTTCCGTTGTGTTAGGTGAGCTCTACGTCTCATGGTGAACCTTCTGGTGTCCATAGTTCTTCCATCCGCCGCTAGAAATCTTTTCCCGACGAGCCGCGCCGCCGTCCGCCGGCGTTAACTCCGGCCAGTGCACCAAAGTCCGCAGAGTCCCCGATCCGGTGCGGCTACGCGGGATCTTCTGTGGCCAACCGTGTGGCCAATCGTGTGCTTTTGCTTCTAATTGGCAGGATCTGATGCAGCCCAGACTCTGTGGCCCATTTTTGTTGCCCAGATCTGATTGGCCCGCATCTTTTCAATCATTTTCAGAATCTGTTAATTGCCAGAAATTGCTAGAAGCTTGTAAAATGCATAATAAATCGTATGAGACTCCAAAAAATATGAAACAAATTTTGTTGGGTTCGTCATGCTCAGATATATCTGTAAAAAATGCCAAATCACACAAAACTTGTTCTCTGTTTCCTGTAAAAATACTTCTATGCAGATATTGTTTAATTTATAATTAATTCCCTGTTGCTCCATAAATCATGAACTCCTGCATGCTTGTAAAGTATCTGATAACACACATATAGAGCATTTTTTCCACTGTCATATGATGTTTACTCATTTTCTTATGATTTAAATTTTTCTCTACATTGTACAAATTATTATAATTAATCTGTAAAGCAATAAATCATCAAACTTCACCATAAATCACTTCCAGTGGTGACTTTTACCAGAAAAGTACCACTGGACATAAATTAATTTTCAAAATCAAATTATTTATTTAAATCGACTCAAGTTGATTAAATGTTAAGTTAATTGAAAGTCAATGAAGGAAATACTTCAGACGAAATTAATTAACAAAGTTAATCATTTGCACTTACAGTGTAAATGACTGTCCTATCAAGTAATTAAATTATTAATTGCATTATATTCTTGCACCTAATTTTGCATTATTCCTTGTCATAACGTGTAGTGACAGAGACGACTCCGGAGCCCCTGGACTTCCAGCTGCCGGAGGAGGAGGCACAGGAGGAGCAGCAGCAGGACACTGACCCCGCTGACCCAGTTAGCTACACCCCTGAGCCAGGCAAGCCCCGGTGCATGCCTACCTATTTAGATTTTTATTTTATCACTTGATTGGGGCTAGTAATTGTTTGTGCATTAAGTTTATTAGGAGTTGATGTGAAACCCATAGAATTGCATTAGGACTCCCTTCCAGATTTACCTTGTGTCCTATTTTGTAGTAGTTGGTTCTAGGTTAACGTTAGAACTTGCTAGGCTTAGTGTCTAGCGGATGGTAGAAGACGAGTGGTAGGTCCCACTCGCATGATCGGAATCACCCTGGATTGTACTAGAAGAATTTAGGATTTGTTGAGACCGGACGGGGAATTGTGTTGTATAGGATGGATAGAGAAGGCTGGGCCTTCACGGTGGTAGCCCTGTCTGTGTCCATTAAGGACCGTACCGTTGTTGGCCCTGTTCAGCAAGTTCGAACGTACTGATCACATGCTAGTGTTTTATGGGCCTAGTAAACCTAGTAGCTTAGCAATCGTGGGGACGAACCTTACCCTGCTGCTTCGGGGAAGTGGGACCATAGGCAACGGCGGGGCCGGGTGTCGTGTGGGGCCTGATGATTCGCCGTGAGCAGCAGCTAGACTTCGGCCTTGCGGGGGCTTTGTAAAAGGTTGCCATATGTGGTGCCTTTGTGCTGCATATGTCATGTGGTCAGGTTTTCTCCTGCAGGATGTACATCGATGCCGCCGCTCTCGGTCAATAGCAACCTTGTTCACTGAGTCACATCGTAGTGTGATATGATTGATGATGATGACTAGTACTGTTATATTTATCTTTCATTACTGTTATATTGCTTATCTGATGTATTGTTACTTTATACCTGTTTTAGAGATAAGTGCACCATTTTATTTGTTAAGTACTTAATCTGAAATAAAACTTGAAAGTAAGGACCAAGTAATTAGTGCGGTTTTATGCTATCGAGTCAGCCTACCCCTTGTAGCTTTTGCATATTAGGAGTCGGCTGTAGTTAGCCACGTTGACGGGTAAGTCTTGCTGAGTATTAGTTGCTCAGGGTTTGGCTCTTTGTGTTTTTGTGCAGGTTCGTTCTTGCTTCCGCTGATCTTTGGTGGAGCTTTCAGCAGGTCCACATCGTAGGGCTTCGATGTGCGGCCTTTGTATCGTCGAGAGTAGTAGTTATTTATCTATCATCATACTTCCGCTGTGTACTCTCGTGTTTTAAATCACTTGTACTTGATGTAATAACTTAAACATGAAAAATTGGTGCTCTTTATGTGATGTACTGTTGTCTTCGTTCACTGGCACTTCCGACTCGATCCTGTGAAAAGCGGAAATGCTTCAAACTCTCAAGTCGGCAGCAGAGTTTTAGACAAATTTGGAATTTCCAGTTTTTGTATCTGAATATATTTATTTATAGAGGAATTCTATGGTGCTTGGAATTAATAATAACCGTTCGTTTGCCCAGATCCAACGGTTACAAATAGGGAGGAACCTAGTGAAAGGAACCATAAGTTGTGGACCGGTACCAAATAATGTGGGCCCGGTACTAATTATTTTTCTTTTTTTTAATTGATAAAGGGTAAATTAGTGTTTCTCCATGTCAGTAGGTAGGCGGTGCTGGAGGCCCGCCGCCGGGCGCAGCTGGCGGCGCTGCCACCCCGATTGCCGGCGCCTGAGACGGCGGGCAGCAGGGGCACAACGGGGTCGATGCGCGCTTCTCCGACCACGGCCTCTCCGCGACGCTCCTCTTCGCCGGAGCCACGCCGACCCCTTCCGAAGAGTATGTCGAGAAGGAGGAAGGTGATGGGGAACTCATCTTCACCTTCGCCTCCTCGTCGCGGTGCGACGCCGCCGCGGCGGGCTGTGTGTGGGCGTGGGTGCGGAGGGGCAGCGGTGGAGGAGGAGGGAGAGGAGCGGGAGGGCAAGGAGGAGGACGAGGAGCGCGCGTAGGTGCATGCCGGGAGACCTTGTCGCCATGGACGGTGCTGTCCATGTTTCTCCACCTCCCAGAGCTCGACCAGCGATTACAGGGGAGCACAGAGACTATCCGCCTTGAGCTCGACCGAGCCTATCCGCCTCCCCGGCTGCGTGCCGATTGTGGCCGCCGAGCTGCCGTCGACCAAGCCGTGGTGGAGGCCCGCGCCCAAGCAGGCGACGCCGAGAAGACGACGGCGATGGATACGGCGCTGGAGGCCTTCAAGCAACGGCGGGAGATGGTCATGGTCATTCAACAGCTCCACGCTCTCCTCGTCATCCAGGTTCTTGTCTTTTCCTCCAAATACTGAAGTACTACAACTCCAATGGTTCATGATCCTCTTTGGTCATAGCAACACACTGGAAAGTTAACTTGTAACCAATTTCGAAATTGCATGTCTCTCAAACTACTGAACCCAGTTTCAAGTGTAAGTACAATCTGCAAAGAGCACGACATGTACTTCAGTTCCCCTTCAGAACATACAGGCTGTTTCTGTCACTAAACTAAATTTACAATGTCGACCAAACTGAAGCCCTTTTCTTTTGTGCGCCTGAAAAATAGTTTGGCATCCTCACGGTTATAATCATCGAACTATCCTGAGTCCCTTCCATCACGGATTTGCAGCCAAGCTGAAGTCAATCGAAATCCCTGCCGCCGTCGTTTTCCCGCCATTGGCCGAGCTCTTCCATGGTAAGTTTCAGTGCAGCTTCAGGCTTCTTGTGCGTGCGCCCTTGTCTAGCTTCAGTCTGATGCTCGTTGTGCTGTTGTCCGCTGCTATGCGTCCATTTCAGTTGCTGCTACAGTAAAAAGCAGAACAAAGCTAGTTAGCTTTGTTGTGCATCCTTGTTCAAATCTGCTGGGAACTTTCAAAAAATCACTCAGAATTGTTTACAACTCAGAAAGATGTGAAACCCATTTCTGTTGGCTTCAATGTTGCCTGTACTGTCTAGTAAAAATCCTAAACCTGACCAAATAGCTTTTATGTTCAGGGGGAAATTGTAGGTATGTGAAATAAGGTTTGATCCCTTTTTGCTGCTTCTGGAGTCTTAAAATCCTGAAAACTTGGCAGAATGTTACTATCATTCTAGACAACCTTCTATATAAGTTTCAAGGTCAGACGACTTCATATGGTCCCTAAAATAATTTAACTCTGTTCTCTAGTTGTCGAAACTTTGCAAATATTTCCTATTGGGAAAATTCCTAAAACCTTCTGGAAGAGTTCTGTAATGACTTCTTGATCTCCAGTAATTCAACCAACTCCAGAAATTATTGTAAACTATGTTTATGAATTCTTTGGCCCAACACTTAATTAATGCATGCATAAAGCATTCCTTTTCCATTGAAGAGAATATTTAAGGCATCAGTAAGTTATCACTTAATCTACACCAGCAAGAGCAGATCAACCTTTTCGTATATGAACTCAGTTAGGCCTTTACTCTATGACTGTACAGTAAAATAACAAAGTGGAAATATTTTGCTAATATCCCACCTTCACTCTCTTTGTTACTGATCCTTCGTTGCCTCATGGCATAACGTGTAGATGTAGAGACTAACATTCAGACCAGGACATAGATCAAAAGGCATCTGTACATGCTAGTAGCAACTGGTGTAAAATGTGGTAACCACATGTTTTACATACTTAACTAATTAACCATTACAATATGAAAGTATTTCACTAATTAACAATTGTTTAGTGCTGCTGATAAGGACTTTTTTGGTAAATGCTTGGAGTACACACCCTACGATGTGTGCCTTGCACACATTGAGCTACTGTTTTTTGACTTTTCAGACTAGCTTCAGGTGGGGCAGCCTTAGTGTTGTGTCCACTTTTCTTTGGACGCCCTCGCTTCTTTCCTGATAAGGTGCCCTTGATACCTTGACTTGTCTCATCACCCCAGCTTACTATCTCGATAGCGTCATCTGAATCTTTTCCTTGGCCCTCATCGTCTTTTTCTTTATCGGACTTGCATTCTTCCTTCTGAAAAATAGAAAATGACAGGTTTAAGCTATCAGTTAGTAAGCAAACTAAATCGGTATGATGATATATTAGGTAGCCTAATAACACTAACCGTGATAGGTGTCCTGTACGATGCCCTTCGAATTTGGTTGGATTTAGAATGCAGTAGCCTTGAACATATTTTCTTTCGAAAAATGTTTATTTGTTCCTAAATAGAGCAAGACAAATAATATTAAATATTGAAATGTGCAAGGTAAGTTAATAATGGTATTTCACCTACCTGTGTGAAGGTCTCACGCATAAAAACACCATTCCACAGCTGCATGTATTTGATAACATACACACCGCATGAACTGCTGCAATGCATTCAAGAAATGTGTCACTAGTCATGTGTACGAAATGTAACCTTTATAAAAGCTTATGAATGTATATACCAGTCCACTTGTTGTGGTATGTCAGTGTACATATGATCGTTCCAGCTATTAATGTTGATGGGCTTATCAAGCGATAGCAGGCCCTTCTCAACCGCATAATCGATACATTGTTGTATGGACTTTACCTGTTGCATATTCCATCAGCGATTTAAATAATCGATTATTATTACTATAAAACCATGATAGTAATGTAGCATAATAGTAAGTTACCAGAGTAGTCTCCTTTGTCTTGTCGCGGAGATTGAGCATAGAGTTGAGAATTTGTATCTCGTTTCTTCTAAAATTCAAGACTAATAAGGTCCAGTGGCAATTGTGAGTGTTGAACGGTACAAATACCTGTCATTCAAATATTAGTTTACGATTAATGTTGCTGTGGTCTGTACACATGAATATGGTAATGTAAAGCTGGTGGTGGAATGGTTCATACCAGGTCATGTGTTGCACAACGCTTGCCAAGTTCAGCAGTCCACTTTTTCTTTCTTGCATTAAAATCCCCGTTTGCCCCTAATAACAACTCGCTCTGAAAAGTTGTAAGTACTGTTGTGTGCTTGCCCTCTATGTCACAAAGGGATGCATATGCATCAATCGCCTGCAAAAGTTGCAAATGTCACATATTAGTCAAAAGTTCAAATAGTAGATAGAGACGGAGAATCGAAGATACTCACAACACCAGATATCCATCCACCCTCGGCATGTGCCTTTAATTTGTCAACTCGAATAAGAGGGTGATTAGGAAGGTCAACCACTCCAGCCCATTTATAGTTATGCATGATGAACTGCAACGCCTCTTCATCATCTTCAGTTAAGGTGTAGTCATCATCGTAATCTGTGAATGAAAAGAAACTTAGTTAAAAAAAAAGATATTTTCTAATGATTATTTAAGAACTTAATATCCTTGTCTTACTTACAATGGAATTCAGCTGATTTGGTCCCTCCTGAGCATTGCCTTTCATTGGTTTGTTGTATCTTGCCTGGTATGTCTGAGATTTTGCCAACCTCTGACTCCCCTATACCTTTAGTAGAGAAAATATGCTTGGTGGATTTCTCTACTGATTGTGTTCTTTCCTGCACCATCTTCCTATTTTTCTGCTCCATCTTCCTATTTTCCTGCTCCATCTTCATATTTTCCACAGTGTTACTGCCTGGCAATGTTCCATCTTCTTCTTCACTTGTGCTATTTTCTTCATCAGCTAGTGATGCTTCTCCCTGCAAGACGTAGTTTGCAATTGACGATCAAATAGCCATTTGGAGTGTGTGATTTTAGTTAGTGTATCAAACCTGGAACTTTAGGGACATGAACTTTTAAACTACCTTTTTTATGTTGTGATCAGATGGTGTTTTTGATAAACTTAATGTGATGTAAGCAGTGCTAGCCTATGTGCAAGGAATATTTTGCATGCATTTTACTGATATGTTTAAACAAGATGTCAAGTGATCACCTCAAAATTCTGGCACTTGAAAGGTGTGGCCTTGGTGTTTAATGCATTTTTTATGTCCTGTAGAAAGAAAGAAACGGGAACAAATAAATTAGAGGCAACATATAGGTGAACTAAATTTTGAACGAAGCTAAGAACCAGACCTTCATTTCCCTTAAAACATTGTTAATTGCATCTTCTACAGCACACAACCTAGTACGAATGGCATCTTGCGTTCTGTACTCTGCCAATTCCTCTTGTACAGTGAGAATTTTTGAATAAAGTCTGTGCTCAACTTCCATAAGTGTTCTTTCATTCTGTATGCGGTTCTTGGTTATAGCTTGAAGTATGATCTCCATCTAGGACAGAATAAGCAACTTGTTATGTAAAACACAAATAGTTCCATGCATTGTAACGAAACAACATGCTACTGTTATTTTTCAGTAATAATATGTTTTTTGAGGAATGTATAGTAGGAGAATATTCTACTGTTAACTTTTCTTTTATTGCAAAATGGTCAGCTTGTTATATACTAACAGAAATGATTTGTTTGGAAAACTACTTTGCAATTGGTTTAAGAGAGTAGGAAAATTATTTTACTATAGATTTAGGATAATCGAGAGAAATGATTCCAGAATAAGACAGCTATGTGGCTACACATGCACGGGTATATTGATGTTCTTACTTGTTGATTGGTTACTGGGTGCTGTTCTGAATGTGCATTATGACCATCTTGGTCATGACGGCGAGTCTCTTCATGTTGTCCATTTGTTGCTTCATTATTGATAGTGTTTCTCCCAGGTTTACGATTAGAAATAGTCGTTACAACCTACAGTAAGCAATAATATGTGAAACCAATGTAAAGGTACAAAGGAAACACACATGTTTACACACATACCACTCCTCCGTCAAGGCTATCTTCGTTATAAGCATCTGCTCGAAATTTTGCCATTTTTTCATCCCATCTTGCCATCAAAGGATGGGGTGTTGGAGAATAGGAAACACCATGGTGGCTATAAGACTGAAGGTGCTCAAAGTACCAAACCTGAATAAGAAAAACAGTTAGAGATGGGTGCCTTCTAGATATTGTATAAGGAGAATTTGAGTACATGATATTTGCTGTAAAGTCGAACTTACTTGGAGCAGAGCTAAATTCCCTTGAAGATTAACTTTTTCATCAATCTTGAAAGAATAGATGCAGGCCAATAAGTTTCGCCATGTGAAAAGTCCCCAGTTAAACTTGGGAATGTCTTTCACTTTCTCAACAAAGGCTAGATATTTTGAATCGACGTAGTCTTTTGTCGTGGGCGCTAACAGAATACCAATAGTATATAACACAAATTGACGTATGAAGTCATCATCAGGTTCTTTAGATGTAGTAATGCTAAACTCGAGAGCTTTCAGATTAATGTGATTCTCTCCTGGTTTCTTGCTTCTGTATGATTGGAACAGTTCTGTGTTGGTCTGCCTAACAGCACTTACATCTATGTTCTTGCCTTCTATTGGCAGGTCCATTATATGGAAGGCATCTAATTGAGTCATTGGAATTTCTTGACCGGCTATGAGAAAGCTTTGAGTCCCTGTGATGTACCTCTTAGCAAGCTGCACCAGCATTAAACGTCGAAGGAACATTGGTTTCAGTTGTAGCATTCCTTGAAATCCTGCATTTTTAATGGCAGCCTTGTGTTCATCTGACAGGTTTTGAATAGTGGTGGCATATCTGCTAGGTGAGCATACAATCTTCATATCTCCATATCTAGCAGCAAGAACCTGTAACACAATTATGTCATATATTTGTAGGATAGATTTGCATTTCAAGATCAACATCAGTAAGGAGGTCAACAGTTTACCTCCAGGTCATCCTTCGCCTGGGCTGTTGACTTATCTGGCGGATATTCAGAGCCATCCCCAAAATGTAGTCGCTTCGACACATTAACGTCACGAGAGTTTCCAGGCTTCTGATTTGAGTTTGCAGAAGAATCCATGGTTCACTACTGCAGATATAAAAAGTTCCATATAAAGAGCTATTACTTGAGATTCTTCGCAAAAAAAAAGCTATTACTTGATTAAAACAATTGATTTGGCTGGTTTATATTTGTATCTAGCTTGTTAAACCAGATCTTTTGTTGAATCATTCACATTGACTGATCTACTTGCATGTATGCATCACTGCTCTCTCGTGTGTAAGAATGGAATATGATAATGTACCAGGAAAGATGCTGGTAGGACGGAAATCCTTGTCGAGGCCCCGTGATCTTTTCTCCAGAGTTTAGCCGTCGAATCGCCGAATCCTTTGCCGGCGTCTACGTCCCCTTTGTGATCTAAGCGGAAGCACAAGAGCGACAGTTGTTTTGTGAGTCGATAGAGGAGTGCTAGGAAATGGTACTGGAAGGAACAGGATCACGTCGACGTACCAGGAGCATTGGTTGTTGGAGGGAGATCCTTGCCGATGCAGTGTTGCCGCTGTATGCCTCTCCGGAGCTTTGCGTCGACCTTCGGCTCTCGCCGTCGTCTACACGGATGTGAACTGTGTGGGCGGTTGTGTTGAGATCGACTTGACGGACGAAATAGAACTGCAAGCTAGGAACTAACTACAACCCACTAGTGCGACGTTGGCTTGGAACTCGGCGGGCGGTTGCTGGCTCCCGCTCGTGGCTACGAATTCGGTGATCAGTTGTTGGCTCCCGTTCGTGGCTGGGAGTTTGGCAACGGTGCTATACGTACGACCGGGTCATCCGACCCGGCCGTGCGACCAGCGGCTGATTAGCAAGCAACCGCACGATTAAGATGTAACACCAATCAAGAGCAGGTTACAGCAGCAGATAAATATCACAGGTCGGACGTCAGGGTCGGACGACCTGGAAGTACGCAGAGCATTTTCGGGAGTTCGGAGCTGACAAGGACTGCCGTTTCAGACTGTAGTGTGCGGCTTATTTTCGTGAGTCATTTTCGGATGCGTTTAGAGCTAGGGTACTAGAACCGGACATCAGGTAAATCCTAGACACGAACTACTGGTACACCTCCAACAAACTCACATATATTCCTTCACCTGTGCAACCGCTTCCTGCGCTTGAACGTGCACGACGACTTGGCCAAACATATGGCCGCAAGCATATACAAATCTATCTCCAACTAACACAAGCGTGGACTCAACTCCTGGCAGCCGATCTGCTCACTACGCACTGTCCATCCGGTCTCCTTGCCATGCTCCACGTACTCTCTACTGGACCCAGCTCCGCCACTGCTCTCCATACATGCGAGTCCGCCGCGCCTGCATGCATGCAGCTTCTTCGTGAACCAGGACCAAGTCATCAACTGCTTGGTCAAGCACCCATCTTCCAGTATTGAAGTAACAGCTGCACGAATATAGTTAAAATTGATATGAAAAAGTCTACTGCACCCGCATTGTTAGTCGCCCTGGGCCTATTTAAGGCGTTGATAGTGTTCCTTTTCATTGCTAAAGCCGTGTAGTCATTTTGGAGCACAGAACACAATCATCCTGGTGGTGGTCAACACTCTGCGGCAATGCAGCCCGATCAGACCAAACGGGATGATGGAGAGACAAAGGATCAATCTCCGCCCTCCCCTGTAAGCTGGGAGCTATTCCCTTGCATCGCTTATTTACAATCTTTACATTTCTATGGGGTTTTACAATCATTACATTTCTATGAGTTAATTTAACTTTTTCCAATTTTGTGCGCAGAGCGTTCCAATGACATTTCTGGTCCACGTAGGGGGAAAGATTTGTTTGAATTCAAAAAGATGTTGGGATTGGAGGGTGGGTTCCATGAAATTTATGGACTCCCGTGATGTTACTTGGTATGAGCTGCAAGAAAATTTGAAAGCCCACGGCTACAAGTGGAATACTGACCTATACTTCCTCATTCCTGGTGAGACACCGCCAGAAGGTATGGTCATTATTTTGGGTCAAGAGCAAGTGAATCTTTTGATGAATATGCATAAGGGCAAAAAGAAAATGAAGACATGTCACTTGTACATCGTGAAGAAGCCGCGCCCTGGCAGCTATGATTGTGGATACACATCAAGTGAAAGTGACAATGATAATGGCAATACGGATGACGAGTACAATCCAGTAGAAGAAGACGGCGAATAAGAATCCCTTTAAACCATATGCTATTTCATTTGTACTCAAATAAATTTCTTTTCGATCTAGAATTGTAGTTTGTTCAATCAAATCTTTAAGTTAGACCATTCGAAAGATTTGTTATTTTATTTGTACTCCAATAAAGTATTACATGATTGCATAAATTTCTTTTGTTACACTTTTTTATTTCCTTGCCAAGCGTGACACAGATGTTGAGGTGGCATGCTACTGAAAAAAAAAAAAGAATAGAGCAGACCGCAACAGAGGAGACGGGCCAAGCCGAGTTGTGTGTGCCTATCATTGCAAAGAGCCTAGCAGGCCCGGCAGCGAGTGCGGCCTTGCAACATGCCTGCTGACCCGTGGAACGTGGTGCGGTGAAAATGGGCCGAATTTGGCCCAATGGCGCGACGAAAACAACCTACTAATGACGTCGTCCCACTGACACGTGGGGCAAAGCAAAATTCAAACTTATTTTATTAATTTTTTGAAGCCCTAAACGAATTCCAAATAAAAAGTGTTGAACTACAAAGTTGTATAACTTTTCAAGATCTATCACTCTTATTTTGATCATTTCTTCATTCAACAAAATAATAGTAAAACTGTTCACAAAATCTACCTCTCTCTCGTATAGTTCCATGAAACATCTAAGAGGGATATATAAGATTTGTGAACAATGTTATTATCACTATGTCAAATGAACAAATGACCAAAATTAAAGTGGTAGATCTTCGTAAGTTATACACTTTTGTATTTGAAAATGTTAAATTTGATTTAATTTTGTCAACAAAATAATTCGTTTGAATTTCTTAAATTTGAATTTTGAAATTTTCAAATGTCTTCGGATGGGGAAACTACCAAAATGAAAGTTGTAGATATAGAAAAGTTATGAAACTTTGTAGTTGACAACCTTTTTATTTGAAATCATCTTGTCAACATAAACTAAGTTTGAATTTCTCAAATTTGAAATTCAAATTTTGTAAACGACCTCGGATAGAGAAACTACCAAAATGAAAGTTGTAGATCTCAAAAAGTTATGAAACGTTGTAATTAACATCTTTTTAGTTTGAATCAGTTTAGGGTCTTAAACAAATATTTTACACTCGGTTATGTATAATATGTGAGGAATCAAAACAAAGTATAGATAGATGTGAATGTGTGGTGTAGTGGTAAAGGACTTTGCACGAGGAGGAGAGGTTCATGGTTCGAATCTCGCCGGCCGCGTGGCACACGCAATTTGCACATTAGGTGGCTATTGCTTCAACTTTTTTTTTTGCGACACATGCTTGATGAATCTGCCCTTACAACTGCTACCATGAGGTGGTTACTGCCGTACTGGTGCAGTTAAGAAAAAGTCAAGCTCATCCGCGTTTTAAGTGCTCTTTATATTAGGAGTTTTAAAGGTGTTGACATCGTCATTGCGGTTTACTGCCGTACTGGTGCTTTTCATTATGAGACTGAGAGCCTTAAACCGTGCAGGTGTATTGGAGAGTTGCTAGTAATAGTTCATTGTTAGTATGCGAACTCTAGAGCAAAACAGAGCAGGTTCATTAGCTGGGTCACTTTGAATATGCATGATCAGTCAGACTGTGCATACTTTCAGATTTGGTTAAGTTGAGACCCTGAGCATGTTACCTACGCATGTATGCCCAGTAGATGCTTCGAAAATCCTATATGCTAATCAGGTAAACTTATACTAGCCAGGACTTCTAATTTCTGAAAATATTTTCAGATGGAATTACATACTGCATATTAGAAATGCACTCTTTTCAGTCACGCACACATACAGGCAACCAAATATATATTGAAGCCTAGCCATTTCAACTATGATCCAGTGACTGGTCAATCAATTAGTGGGGAGCACTTGTATTAGGGTGAAAGCTAATAGTACCGGTTCCAGTTTCGGTTTATATATATTTCAGAAAATAAAATGGTAGCAATATCCTATCAGTATATAGGTTCAAAGGAAAAAGTAGAGTCAGGTGAGAGCCGAGCCATACTCTGTTTCAGTCATGCTAGTAACAGGAACAGAGTGGACACCACGAACTAAATTTGCATCTGTGGTTAACACTTTAGAAAGTAATATTAACCTTCATACATGGTGCATGGTAGCATATTCTGTAAATGCATTTTTGCTTCATGGGCCATACCAATCTGAAGTGTTATGACGTCAGTAGCATACAGTCAAATAAACTTGGATAACTCCATATCCATGTAAGGGTTGATGTCCAACTTTTATTAGAGCTCATACCATTTGAGTTTTCAAATGCATAGCACAACATACATCCTGTTAATTAGGCATGTGTAAGCACTAGTACCAGAACTTGGTTTTTCACAAGACAATTATAAGGTTGTCTGAAATGTTTCAACTTTCTTTGGAGTTTCATCCAAAATCAAATTACAGAAAATAAAACGGCCAGTCCAATACCCATGAGAAATAAACTGAAATTCAATAAATTTGCTGGATTCACAACAGCTATAACATCTAAGATTTCGATTTTCCTTTTCCAAATGCACATAGAACTGCTAGATACTATGTCATTCTCAACGTCTTGCACCGAGCTGAAACAAAACAGTAAATATGCCATCAATAATATTTAAAACAAATAAAAAAAGGTAACTTTATGGTAGTTGATTTATAATAATATTTGTTTCAGATAACAAACTTGCAAAAATACTCTCTTATCCTAAAAGGCATTTGGGTCGGGAAACAAAGGGCCTAAACAACTACTAAGTATTAGTCTTATGCGCGATTGCTGGAGCAACTACAAGAGGAGGAAACTTGCTGTTAACAAAAGTTCAATGTGCACTGCGGTACAATACGAAACATGGGTAACTGGGAAAGACTAGAGAAAAATGCTAAGCCATGTCATCTTCATTAAACAGGAAATACAAGCAAACTGAATGAGGCGACATGTCAAGTTCAGGGGTGTAATATTGCATTACCAATTCTTTGTACTTTGAGCATGTGCGTCGGTCGTGGCCCTTCTTCTTACAACACCTACATGTCCTTTGTGTTGGCTTGTCCATGAATCCTTTGATTCTTTGCTTCTTCTTAGGCGCACCTCGGGATTTCACATGTAGAGGATCTAGAACCTTGTCCAAGCTGTGGGAATCAACCTGCACTATTTTTGGCAAAACAGAGCTATACCTCACGTGTGGATTCTGATTATTAGCTTCATCGTTATTGCCAACCATTCCATTCAGAACATGCTTCATGTCCAAATATGATGCATCAGATTGGGATGCTTTCAAACATGCTTCATGACTCAAATTGCGCAGCTCACGAAATCTCTCAAGACTTTGGGAATGATCATACATGCTGCTTTTTCTAACTGGAGGAAATGCAGCTTTTGCACCCATGTCCATCTGGTGGCAACACAACATTTGGGAAGTTTTTCTGCATGTAATAGTTGGAGGACATAGAATATGTGGCCACAAGGAATGCCATCACATTCCAGCTTATGGCATGAGCAGCTAATGTGCTTCAATGATGATTCACTAAACTCACAAACAACTTGGAACTTCCTCTCTCTTTTCTCCTTCATAGACATAATATATGTTGTCAAGTCACATCCATCAAGTATCTCACTAATAACAAAATTAGTCACAGAGTCTATATTGACTTTCACCAAGTCAAAGACTGCAGATGTGAACACATGAGCAGCATCCTTTTCAATTCCAGCATCCAGTTCTGTGTATGGAATAGATTGTGATGATTCCTTATCATGCAGGGCCTCTTTACGGCGCATATTGGATAAGCAGTGCTCATAATGCCGCATCATATCAAATAGTGTCATTCTACTATCAAGATGTGTATGTAATTGAGAGTTCAAACTTTCACTGCGCTGATTACTCTTTAATCCCAGGAAACGCTTTCCCACCTGATGAGCAGCACACCACAGTTTTCTCATCTGGTACATTTGGTGCAACCATGAGTTCTGATCTGAAACTTGATTCCTTTCTAGAAATGCATCCCATTTTCTCTCAAGCTCCTGTATGGTGCAATAATCATATAGAAATTTCCTGATTTCATCAACAATCTCAGAATTGTGCAAATTCTGTACCATGTTCCTCTCAATATGCCATGTGCACAGCCTATGGTTAGAATTAGGCAAAATATGTCTGATAGCACTCTGCATAGCAAGGTCACCATCAGTTATAACAGAAATTGGATGCTTCTGAGCCATTGCAGCCAAAAAAGTGCGCAACAGCCACTCATAGGACTGACCTGTTTCATGAGAAATAATGCCACAGCCGAAAATAACTGTGCTTCGATGATGGTTCAGCCCAACAAATGGCACAAAAGGTAAATTGTATCGATTTGTCCTGTACGTGCTATCAAAAACAAGAACATCTCCAAAGGCTTCATAGTCAAGCCTGGATTGCACATCAGACCAAAATAATCCCTTCAGATGTCCCTTCTCATCAGTCAAATACTTGAAGAAAAAATCAGGATCTATCTTCTGCCTCGCCTTCAGATGACATATCACAGTTTCAGCATCACCCGCAACAATATTTTCTTGCTTGTACTTATATCAGAAATTATAAATGTCCTTTGCTGTACATCTAACTTTATCATAGCCACCACACTGCATTTCCAAAATATCCATGATTTGGTGTTTACGTACCCCTGTAGTTTCCATCTCTACGATGTCGGTTTTCTGTGCATCACTGATCTCTTTATGTGAGCGTAGCAGACAAGTAATATCAGGTGTGCCCAGAGGGTGGTTGTGTTCGTCGATGAAATCCTTTACATACCACTGCCCTGTCTCCTTGTTGAGTGCAATAGTCAATTTGGCTAGACACCTACAGCGGGTCATGTTCCTTGTTTTCCTTTTCTTACTTTCTTTCTTCATGTGCTTCTGGTCACGAAACCCTTGCCGAGAACAAACAAATTTTCTTAGTTTTATTTTGTTTGTGGCTTTGTATTTTTCCAAGTAGCATCTTCTTACACTAAACCCTTTCTTAAGAGCATAACTGTTGTAGAAGTCAAAACCATGGCCTTCACTGCTGAATGTAGAGTTGACAATTTGATCATATTCTAATAGAGCCTCTGCACTTAAATCAACCATGTCTTCCTGCATAATATCATCTAATCAGTACGGGAAAATGAATTGCATAATCCTTACAACTAGTACATCAGTGCAAGAGCAAGGGGGAAAAAACCACTAAAAGGACAGTCATGTTCTAGATAGCACCTCCTTTCAACTCTACAAAAATAAATACAGAACTTCTTCACAGCAGCGATGGAATATGTATTGGCAAACCTTATTGTCTAATTTCAATATCTAACAATACACACAGCCATGTGTATAAATACAAAACTCAATATTGCATTGCATAGTCTCAGATAATTGTGTTCCACAACTTGACATCTATTAGGGTATAGCAGCTCTAGCAAAAGGGAACCACACCTGAATAATATCCAGACAACTAGCATTGCATCTCTTTTCAAGATGGTACATAGAATTAGACTGGTTTAATATGCTAGCGTTCCTTTATTTTAAATGCACATCATGCCCGAGTGCATGCTAATACTAACATATGGCTACAAGGTGCCTTAAATTAGTGAAAGAAATGAAATGAAAGCAGCTCAGAAGTGACATATATATATGAGAGCACAGCCTTTACCGCAAATAATCAGAAATATTTGTTGTTACTATCATGGTCCCATGGATAAAGAACTGATATTCAGATAATATTCCTATAATTCTGTTTGTACATAGTACATCTAGTTTCATTGGGTCCAACATACTACAAGTAGTGCTTCCAATTAGACTATTTCAGACTGATGTATGGCTCCTTTTGACCATGAACCAGCATTCCAGGAACTGAACCTACTATATACTAACATTCAAAGAGCCAATCTATTCCTACTAAAGTGCTAATTCATCAGTCAAATGATTTCGTGGCACAACAGTTTCATTCCATCTGATTTATTACATGAATCAAACACACACAAAAAAAACAGGGGATATATGGAACGGGGTTGGACTCGACGGTCGAGTCGCGACGGCGACGGGGGATCGGAAAAGATTTGAGGTGCTGTTTGGTTCCAATTCTGTAATGCTATCGTAAACGCAATCAGGATACGCCGTCACTGCAATCTGAATGGGCAAAGCCTGGTTTTGTTTGGTTGACACCTGTAACGGTATCTGAAAATATTCAGCATTCGAACTGCAAACTGAACAGAAAAGAATGCAGTTGTTCATCTTCCATCAAAATTTGCAAACAGAATCTTTTGAAGCGTACAAACAGATCCTAATCGTCATATCCTGGAACCGGTTATACAAGAATTTGTTGGGGAAAAAAATGAGAAAAACAGAGCCAAAATCCACTTCAAGTAGCAGATGCATAGGGCAACTCGAAAATCCTAATTAACTGAATCAGATCGGTCTCCTCTGATCTGCATGATCCGGTTCCCATGTAATGGAAGGAATGAGGAAGATCAAGTCCAACCTGGCACAGGCACTGGTGCGGAGCATCATCCTGCCTGGTTTGACCTCCACACGACGGCGATGGTGCTTCGCTACCGCCGGCCGCTGCAATCAGTCGGAGACAGTGATGGAAGTGAATGGAGGGCAGAGAGTAGAGGATGAGATGCAGGCGGAGAGATGAGAGGAGGGCTCGTCGCGCATGGGGGAAGAATCAAACAAACAGGATTCATCGTACCTGCGACGGTGGAGAGGGATGGTGAGCTTTGGGAGGTAGCGGACGCGAGCGTCGAGGTAGCCCGCGTAGGCGCGGGCGAACGCAGAGTGGTCCCATGACGCGGAGTGCGCCTCGTCGCGGAAGTCGTCGAGCAGCGCGAGGAGGGGCTCCCCGGCGCGCCGTTCGGAGGGGGCCGGGCGGATGACCTCGAGGTGGAAGTGCGGGTCGCCCTCGACGAGGCAGTGGGCCAGCGCGAGGCACTTGGCGGTGACGACGTAGTCGCGGGTGCGGGCGAGGCGGCGGGCCAGGGACGCGGCGCAGGCGGCCACGTGGGTGCGGCCCGCGCCCGAGGTGAGGCGGAGCACCTCGTCGGCGTGGCGCGCGTCGGGGGGCGTGTCGTCGTGGGAGGTGGCGCCGACGATGGCGCGGCGCGGGACGAGGGTAGTTTGGGACAGTGCGGCAACTGTTCGGAGCCTCGGGGGTCTCGGTTTCTCAGAGGAGGCACAGGAGAAATTACCAAACTACCCTTGTTTATGTTAAATTAGGTTGTTTAAGGAGTCAGATTAAATGAACGGCTGACAATAATCGCTGGGGAAGGAACCTGCAGTTCCTTCCAAGCACCGTAGAAAAACCCTTATTTATATCCATATTGTTACATGCTTCCTTTTTTATTCGGGTGATCTTGATGCGATGATGCTCGGTAATAGTTTCGACAGGCACCTTCGGTCATAGTCCTTTTGCATTTCATCTACACACTGACACGTTGCCGAGTCTTAGACGATCTCAAAGTGGAGAAGTGCCAAAAACTGCATCGGCAGCTTATCTTATCTTTAATCACAGAAAGCTAATCTCCGTTGTCTCTTTACTTTGGCAACAATGCCCTAGATGCTCTTGGGTATGTAATATTAATTCCAAGAAAAGCCTGGCCCTTACGCGTCAGTCAAAGCACGACACCTCTCCAAGGCAAATTGCAACCACCAGTTGTAATATGGACCAACCCAACTAAAAATAGCCCAAATTAAATAGTAGTAAATTTATTTATACATTTATTAAATTTAAATTTATTGATTTTTTTTTCGATCAGCACGTGGCAACGCACGGGCATTTTTGCTAGTAGAAGATACATTTTCAATAGTGCAACAGCTGCACAATGCTAACGAAATAGCTGGTGTGATTGTAGGTCTGAATTTGCTTGTGCCTTCCATCCCTATCATTCTATCAAAGACCAGCATAAGCTAAACAATGAGAATTCTCTTTGTCCACTTCATTCATTGTTACTCCCAGACTATAGCAGGAAATATATATTGTGATCTTCAAATAGTGGCTCTGCCCCTGTTTATGGTGCATTAGCCAGCCAACACTGGTACTATTAGAAAACTAAAAAATATACTCTATTTTGATTATGGCTTCTATATATACAGTTTGCAAAGTATATCTTTCTTAAGGAAACTAGTAGCATTTATAGTATTTACTACAAATATAGTACACAATGAATATTACATAATTTTTAAGGGAAACTACGGTGGGGGTTACCCACCTGAGAATTATTCTCCTATGCATTTTTATGCCTGTAATAGAATTTATAGTAATTTTACTACTTTTATTACAATTTAATAAAAAAATTGTTTGGGACCACATGTTTGACACCCGAGACATTATATTTACGTATGAACAATCAGAGTATAAAGATCTCACACATGAGCACATCCAGACACTATTCTCTATGGTGCAAATGTGTGACACCTTTTATTTCCCTTTTTTCACCAGCTTTAACACAACGTTTTTCACATATGTCAATGTGCTAGATTTTTTTAAAAGACCATCAATGTGCTAGAGAATTACAAAGGCAACTGACAAACATATGTTTCTTCTTCACCATTGTGCAATGATGAATGTAAAGAATGGGGTTGTCGCTTTATCCTGTTGTCCTGAACACTTAAGTGCTTGGCGTCCTTGGCTCTAGGCTGAAAATTAGAGGACTTTTACTGCTTATCAAACTCGCTAGTATCTTTGAATAACACTATCTAAGATGCCTAGATCTTAAAAATCTCTCTTAGGGCCAGGGAAGCCACAGCCCAAGCTACCCGATTATTGGCTCATTTGTGGTCTTCATCAATCTAAATCTGAATTTGTGGTCTTCATCAATCTAAACCCGAAAACAAACACAAAACGTTTTTCTTCAATCTCTTCTTGAAGCACACGAACTGTACTCTACAAAGAGGTTCTCAGCTACAATGTATGTGCGACGATACAATAACTCGTTCATAACTCACCTGCATTCCTTGTTGCAACAAAATCACACTGCACAAATGTATCATTTTGTTCCCCAAATCACACTGAACAAATGTATTATCATGAGAAGTTGCAAACACGCAACGCTCGTTCTAGTACGTAGCATACTGAGCTTGACAAAGACAACAACAAATGCCCTCAATCAAACTAGCAACATCTCACATCTCCACAATAACCTTCCCTGTGGCATGGCCGCTCATACTCTTCTTCCAAGCATTGGGCCGCCTCCTCGAAAGTGTGTCGCGAGTTGATGACCGTCTTGAGCTTCCCTTCCTTCACTAACTCCATCAAATACTTCAACTCCTCCCTTTTCATAGTCATCACCATGCACGACAGCTTCTTCCTCGAGAACAAGGTCAAAACTGATGCCAAGTAGTTCTCGCAGGAAGAAGCTCTAGGTCAATGACCCTGCCATGGCTCAGGGTCGGCTTGAACCCTCCTGCCGTCTTTCGTGATGTTGATGGTGTAGTCGTACTTCCTGCCGGATTGGTTCTTGAACGCGGCGCCTTCCTGGGTCGTGTAATCGAGGACCTCGTCGCTCGACGGCGCTGATGCTTCGGATGAGATCCAGGTTGCGCGCGTGCCAGAGGTCGCAGTGACATGGCTGTTCCCCAGCTTCGCAAGCTGGACAGTGTATGTGCCGATGCCGCCGGAGGCCGCGGTGATGAGGATGTTTGCGCCGGTGTCAGTGCCGTCGAACTTGGTGCCAATGGCCTTCACGGCTTGGAGAGCAGTGAGGCCGGCCAGGGGCAACCCTGCAGCGTCTGCTGCGGATATGCCGGCAGGGAAGGTGAGACCGTCACCTTCCAACACTGCTACGAACTCCGCGAGGCCGCCGGCTTTCTTCAGTGACGAATTGTTCTTGTATGAATGGTGGATACTTGCAGATGAACTGAGAAGTTTCCAGTTACTACTATAGCGCTATATACTTAAACCAAAATGTGGACCATCATTTCCACTGGGATATATATCTTCATGTGCAGTGTGCAAAATACAAAGTTGCTTTGGCCACAAAAAAATTGGACCAAAGGAAAATGGACTTTCATAGTCAGGACGTTTGCATTTACCGTGAAAAATACTTTAGACAGAACACTAGTCTTGTGAGTGCAGTGGTTTTTTTTTTACACTCAGCAAAGAAAATATTTGCCGAGTGTTTTTTTAACCGATTTTCGGTAGTGATCATAACACATACATAACACAGTGCTGCCTCTTTTGGCATATACCACACCACCTCCAAGGCACCAGTAGGAACCTCGTGTCCTCCTTGCCAACGGCAGCATCACCGTAGAAAGTAGAAAGCATCTCCTCTGAGATTAATGTCAAAAACGATGCAAGAACTTCCCAAAGTTCGGAGCAACATCAACTAGTCTGCCAAGGTTGCTAGGTTGATCTGACCACGGACAACCTCCTGGCGTTCGTGGTATTGACAATGTTGTCGATGTACGAAGTTCTACTTCTCATCCAGTGAGCATTTCCAGGCTATATAACTTAGGGGTGCGCCTATGCGTAGCCCGCGCTACGCCGAGCATCGATATAGCGCGGCCCACACGGCCTGCTACAAGCTGGGCACAGCTTTTTCGTCGTTTTTTTCTTTCTGAGAGCGGAAGCCACGCGTGCCGCGGTCTTGACGGTTCTGAGCACGTACAGGTGCTAGTACGTGACCAGCCGCGGAAAAAAAAATTGTTTAGTGTTACAATAATAAAACTCTACTGTTGGAACAATAAAATTACACTGTTAGAACAATGAAACGTTACTACTAGAACAATAAAAATATACTACTAGAACAATCAAACTCTACTGCTGGAACAATAAAAATATATTGCTAGAACAATGAAACGTTACTGCTAGAACAACGAAAATATACTACTAAAACAATAAAACTCTGTTGCTGGAACAATGAAACTATACAAAAATTGTTAAATTTATTTTTTTTTAAAAATATACCCATAGGATCTTGTTTTGTTACATTAATTCTAAAGATCACGAGGCTTCAAACGGATTCAAAAACGGAGTTATAATTGAAGAGAAAAATAAGTTTAAAGTTTCAAATTCAACATGAAACCGGCCTCCCAATTAGAAGCTGCCACATGGCTTTGTTTTTTCCCCGCTCGTTCAGCCCACTGCTTTCAGCCCGCTCGCGCGCACAGCCGTCCATTCCCGCCACGCACCAATCTCAAAGCGCGCTACCCCTCAGCTCGGGGTAGCGCGCGCTATATATAGGGAATCCGATAACTTAGTTTCCTGTATTGTAAAAAAAAATATATATGGCTCAATAGTACAAAAATACGATTGGCGCAATATGATACGGTTGTTCCTCGATGTTTTGAAGCAGGAATGGTAACAGGGCAACTTACGGTGGCCCGGTACATTTGGGTTCAGATTGGGCTGGAATTCCTGCATGTATGTGGGCTCCCAAACAAGCTTTCGAGGAACAATTGTTCTCATATTTCCAGCAAATTTTGCGAGATCAATTACCTTAGTTTGGTTTTCGAGCTACGGCTCTATTATTTTCTGACGCTGCGCGAGGTTGATAACAGCATCTTACCAGTCGCCACATGCTCCGCGGCATCTTTTGCTATTCAATCGGAAAAGTCTTTCAGTAGCATTTCTATGAGTTAACAGACATTGGATCGTGTGCATGCATCTTTATAATTGCAACACTCTAATTGCAAAATTAGCCGATCAGATCATGTGCCATGTGTACTGGATCATGTGCATGGATCGATCTATCTTACTGTAAACTATGTACTATCTCCGTCCTAAAATATAAGCACTTGTTGACTTCTGTAGATCACGTTTGACCATTCGTCTTATTCAAAAAAATTATAAAAAAATTATTTATTTTGTTACAATTTGTTTTATCATTTGATATATTTTAATTATAAATTATTTGTTTTATATTTTTGTAAAAAAAATTGAATAAGACGAACGGTCAAACGTGAGGTTCAAAATTCAATAAATGTTTATATTTTAGGACAGAAGGAGTAGACGCTGGCCAGCAGCTGCAGCGTTTTTTGGCGCTGCTCCCACAAGTAGCCTGTGGACGAGCTCCAGATGCGCGTGCACAGCAGGTTGCGGTACACGCGGTAGTTCCCAAGCCCGGCAACTTGGAACTGCTCCCACAGATTCGATATCCTGTTATAAATGGTGCCCCCCATTTGAATCTTTTCGCAAGCCAGGTGCATGCTAGAGCTGAGCAGTATACCATTAGCAGCCGTGTTCTGATCCCTCTAACCATCAAGGTAAGTATTGGATTATACCTTAGTCTCTCTTTTGGTTAATAGCATTTTGCCCGTGCGTTGCTACGGGAGCGGCAGTGTTGTCAACCAAGTAAAAAAATAGAGATAATTGCATGAGTGCCTTTACTTTGTACCTCAATTATGAATTTACCCTCGTTTTTTCAACTTTGCACCATTGCCCCTGTTTTGACCAAGTTTGTTGCACCATTGTCCCTATTTTGATGGCAAAATCGTAATTTTTTTAATCAAAATAGGGGCAACCATGCAACAACTTGGATGAAAACAAGGGCAATGGTGCAAAATTGAAAAAATGAGGGCAAACTTACAGTTAACACTCAAAACAGGAGTAACCATGCAAATGCCTCAAAAAAATATGGATAACATTCATAATATCCAACAATGCCTCAATCTATTCATTAGATTTATTTATTTTTTATTTATCAGTGTTAATATTAATAAATAAATGAAGGGTGCGAGACAATGTTAATGAAGATAAATGCCATTTCGTGAGTTTTTTTTTATTTCTTCGACTTGAGCTCAAGATGATGGGAATTCTTCGCTTGAATCAGGCTATGTCACATTTGTTCTATCATCTGTTTTATTCTCTGTTGAGCCTGATTTGCTTGCAACAACACAGCTCCATCTTTATCATTGTCGTCATCCACTGTCACCACGAACAAGGGGAAAAAAAAGTCAGTCTTGAAATTCCATAGTACACCTGATCTCTCAAGTCCCTCCGCAGATCAAAACATCCAGAATTTTGCATATCTATGGCAAAAATACTCAAATAAAATTTCTTATAGAAGGCACTCTGCCCGCTTAACACTTGTTCCCTTCGGATTCTCCATTGATGAGAATCTCCATCTTGGTGCTGCATAGACATCCAAATATATCTTCAGGTTACACGTTCGTAGAAACACAAGAAGAGCTATATAAGAACTGAATATCCTCTTTTCAAAAAAAAAAGAACTGAAAATCCAAATATATCTCCAAGTTATAGATTTGTAGAAACACAACAAGTGCTACTCAAGAACTGAAAATTAGTGCCCTGATCAAGGCGAGTCCTGCATGAAAAAAAAAAAAGAAACTCATCGCACAATATCTTAGTAGGGTTGTGTGTACGCCAGGCATAAAAGAAAAAAAAAAGAGGAAAAAAATCAAGGCGAGTCAGGCTAGGAATCGAACCCAGGCCTCAAGGATGGTGTGCCAATGCCTTAACCACTGGAGCTATATAAGAACTATATAAGAACTGAAAATCCTCTTTTTCAAAAAAAGAAGAACTGAAAATCCAAATATATCTCCAGGTTATAGATTTGTAGAAACACAACAAGTGCTACTCAAGAACTGAAAATTAGTGCCCTGATCAAGGCGAGTCCTGCATGAAAAAAAAAAAAAGAAACTCATCGCACAATGTCCTAGCAGGGTTGTGTGTACGCCAGGCATAAAAGAAAAAAAAAAGGAAAAAATCAAGGCGAGTCCGGCTAGGAATCGAACCCAAGCCTTAAGGATGGTGTGCCAATGCCTTAACCACCGGAGCATGCAACAGGTTCTGATTAATGACAATTCAGATTTGATAACAATACATGATAATTCGGATATTTCAATTCGAATTGAGCTCAAAATTGAATTCGACTTGAACTCAAACGGGAGAGAATCTTGGCAGGATGAAAGACGAAAATTTGTTTGACGATCTCTTTCAGACTTTTTAAGTAGTAGAGATGTGTGCCCGTTATTATATACAATCAATAACACGATGAATTTCGACAGGAATAAGATGGGTGTTGCTGCTCCCGTGTTGCTAGCGCTGGTGCTGTTTCTTAGACTACAGATTTCAAATGCTATGCCAGAGTCGGCGGATGCGGCTCTCTACGGAGTTTCTTGTGGCGAATGCTACAATCAAGATTGCTCCTTACAAGGTTGCAGCAAATGCATCGATTGTCGCCGTGTTAACGGTGATCAGAGCTTTGAGATGGCAATGTCGGCTGTAGGAGAGGTGACTGTCAAAGGATCTTCTTGCAGTGAATGCGTTGCTAATGACTGCTCCTTACAAGGTTGCAGTAAGTGCAACCGTAGTGCGCGACAGAGATTGCTTGCCGCCGTGACAATGGTGATCAAAATCCTGAGATTGCTATGCCCGTCGCGACAGAGGCGGCTGTGAAAGGACATTCTTGCAGCGAATGTCTTGCTAACCGTTGCGGCTTCCGGGGTTGCGTTAGTGCGTGCCCGCGTTGCAACCGTGGCCCAATTGCGGCAGATGTGGCTGGCAAAGGAGTTAATTGCAGAGAATGCCATGCTAATCATTGCTCCTCACAGGGTTGCTTTAAGTGCCAAGGTTGCTGGGTCAGGAACGGTGGTCTGAATCTGCCAATGGTGTAGGCCTCGGTGATAGTTCTATTTTCCCTTCGTAAACGAGCTGCTGATTCTGCTGCTCCAATAAATAAATAAATTCTATAACTCGTTGTATCCATCGTGTGGCAGATGGAATCGCTGCAAACTTTGTAATAAATGGCCCAATTAAGTCTCTTGGACGTGAAGGCCGAGACGTCTTTTTTCCGCAATATATAAAACAAATCGGTGTATCCATCACTATCACGCTTCGTCTGTTCTAATCTCGCGTGTCATGTAAGTGTTTCGCGTGGCGCCATTATTTTAGGCGTACACGGAGGCGTGCATGTTCACGTTGTGGCTAAGTCAGAGTCCGTGCGCGGCACGATCGGAGTGCGAATCGTGGCGCGCGCTCAGGGCGCATCATGCTCTGGAAGTTAGCAGTAGGGAGTCCTTTTATACTGCAATGAAAAAAAAACCCAGAAAGCTGCCCTGTTTACGCAGCACAAATTCGCTTGGGTTCAAGTGTTCCTCGTGTTACAAAGTTTCACTATATGTAAACTCCGTCTACTTTATAGGACAAATACCAAGCACCCAAGCAAAGTAGAAAGCATAGTAAAAAAATCATCTTTACACACAACCTATTACTAAACTTCATCCAAAAATCAAGAGGCTTCATTTGCTTGATGAAATAGAATTCCCTTTATCTAAAAAACAAAGTGTTCCTCATATTCGCGTGTGTTTTCAGCCAACTGAAACTGAACTCGCTCGCTGGGTCAGGAACAGTGATCTGAATCTGCCAATGGTGTAGGGCTCCGGTGATAAACGAGCTGCTGATTCTGCTGCTCCAATAAATAAAAAAATTATATAATTCGTTGTATCCACCGTGTGGCAGACGGAAGCGCTGCAAACTTTGAAATAAGTGGCTTTACCTTTTTAGAGGTGAAGGCCGGAACGTCTTTTTTTTTTTTCTCATTATCTAAAAAATTCATTGTATCCATCACTATCACATTCTGTCTGTTAACTAATCTCTCGTGCCATGTGTCATGTATCTGTTATTGTTCGTGTGGCGCCATTGTTTTAGGCGTACATGCCCGAGGGAGCCGGAGGCGTGCATGTTCACGTTGTGGCTAAGTCAGAGTCCGTGCGCGGCACGATCGGAGTGCGAATCTTAGCGCGCATTCAGGGTGCATCATGTGCTGGTAGTTAGCAGAAAGAAGTCTTCTTTCTTTCTTTTCTTTTTTTTTTCTTTTTTTTTTTTTTAGTGAAAGGGGTCTTGGCCTAGTGGTTAAGGCTCCCGAGTAGCACCTTTGAGGTCCTGGGTTCGACTCCCGGTGGGAGCGAATTTTCTAGGATTTAACGGTATTTGTGCTTTCAGCGGTAGGCGACGTGGCCGTCGACAGCGAGGCGCCAGTGGTGACTTCGGAATCTGAAGAATTTGCCGGCTCAGTCTTCGAAGATGCTCATAAGGGTAGGGTTTGCGTATGTGCGTTCATTGGGGTGAGTGTGCGTGCGTTGTGAGTGTCTGAGTTGTACTGTATAATTTCTCAAAAAAAAAAAAAAGAAGTCTTTTTACACTGCAATGAAAAAATAATCCCAAGAAAAGCTGCCCTGTTTACGCAGCATAAATTTGCTTGAGTTCAAGTGTTCCTCGTGTTCACGTGTGTTTCCAGCCAACTGAAACTGGTCTCGCTCGCCTGCAGTCACCTGCCGGAGTTCGAGACAACATTGTCATAGTACAAACTTAAGATACCTTCAATTTAAAGTTTGCACCAAGTCCTCCAAAATCTGGAGACAAACTTTACATCCGTATCTCTTTATGACATCTGGAACTCTGTAATTGAAACCTGTTTTTTAAGTCCACTTGATGCTTGAATAATTATTAAATTGTTCTCCTGGGTACAAAATAAAATAAAACCTTAAAACTAGCAACATTGGATACCCATTGTAAATTATTTTTTATTCATTTTTTGACATTTGAAAGTTGATTTTAAAAAATTATACATCGACCGTATGCCATCGATATGTTTATGAAATATGGGGCCCATTAGAGTCACTAATGGGGCCATATTAAGGGTTTAGGTTTTAGCCCTTGGAATAGAAGGAACTTTTTTTATATATAACATGTGGAAGTGAAGTATTCAGCCTGTTCGTTTCGCTGCAGCTGCGGCTGCGGCTGCAGAAAAATAACTGTGAACACTGTAGCTGCTGCTGAAAAAATAACTGCGAACACTGTAGCTGCTGCAAAGCAGCGAGACGAACACGCTGATTATAACATGTATGTAGAAGTGAAGTCTAGCCTCATTATGTATTGGGACGGGCTGTGCAAAAAAAAAAAAAGACAGAGGAATCAAAGATAGATCTTATATATATAGGCACACCTCCACAAAAAGCGAAGAAACTTATCATACTACATGTCCAGACTTTATTTAAACAGTGCTCTGTCCTTTACATCGATGAAAAAGTTTTGGATCATTGACATCAAGTGAAAAATCAATCGAGATGTTGGACGTTTCCGTCCGGGATTTTTGTCCACAGGACATCGCTAAAATATGGATTTGTGTACTGGACATCATATTTTTCAATTTTGTCTCCTGGACACTGAGAAAGATGAGTTTTGTATCCAGGACACCACACTTATTATTTTAATCATTTTCAGTTGATGAGATGGGAGAATAATTCTAAAATGACATAGATGCCCCTGCACCTTTCCCTTCCAAAGTCAAAGCCTGGACGAGCTCTTGCCCCTGCTGATCTTCAGGATGGACGGACCTCCGTGGTGAGCCGTGAGGGGTGCCGGATGGAGCTCGCCGCGGAGGGCGCCGGGTGGAGTTCCCCGTGGAGAAGGGTGCTGGACGGAGCTCGCCGCGGAGGAGCGTAGCGGAGCGCGGCGGCGTTGCGCCCGTGTCCAAGGACTCCGGCGGCGGCGGATGCTGAGGCGAAGTTGTGCGCGAAGTAGATGGGTTCAGGTAGGCTGACGTGTCACGAGCGTGCTTCAGGCCGCCGCTGCTAGTTCAATCGGGTCCATAGCGGAGATTGGAGACAGCAGGAGCCCACCGCACTCCGTTCCATTTGATCCCACTAGGTTCAGAGTTCCATTTGATCTGCATCAAGTTCGTGGGTAATTAGTACACTCGATTTGGCAAGGATCATGCTCGATTCTGTGTCTATTTGCTTCATGGAGCTCAACTAGTAAACATGGTGGTCGATTTGGAAGCCATGGGCGCTCAATTTTGAGGCCCCTTCGCAGCAGCGGGACGGCCTGGTATACGGGATGGAGCGGGATGCATGAATGGTGGCGATTAGCAGGACCAACATGCCAGCAGCGCGCTTGGGCTAGCCAGCAGCAGCTTTCGGGGCGCTACGGACCTGACATGGGTCAGCAGTCATGGTGAGTACTGCCTGCCGCCCGAGGGAAGCTGCTACGAACGGCGACATGTTGGCCCTCGGCACGGCCAGCAGCTCCTCGGAGGGATGGAGAGACGGGAAGGGCGCCCGTGCTCCGAATGCTTTGACGGACAGGGCGGCGCCGGAGAGGATGTGGTGGCTCCGATGAACTTGTGCCTGCTAGGATCCAGAGGAAGAAGAAGGGCAATAAGGTCTTCTTTCAATTAAAATGATTTTTTTATTCAGTGCGGTGTCTTACAGACAAATACACATTTTATTGATGTCTTGGAGACAAAATCAACAAGTGCGATGTCTTACACAAAACCGCGATTTTGCAATGTCCTGTGGACAAAAATCCCTTTCCTGTAAACACGAGGAAGAAAACAAATGTCAGTACAATTGAAAGGAAGAAGTCACCAGATCAAAACTCCAAATAAAGCTATATCGAGCACATCGTTTGGTTGTTGTTCTTCAGTACCTAACAAAAGCGGCATTGATGCATGGGTTGGTTGTAGCCGATCACGACCTGTTGCCTGCCCTGGTCGTTGAACACACTGAGCTTTCAAAACTGTGTGGATGCTGAACCGACAACTTTCCAACCCATGCACGACACGAGCAGTTAAGAAGTTGGTCAGGTAGCACTGAGCCACAACCTGGTAGTGCAATCTAAAGTGCGTTCATACATATGCAGGAACCGCTATAGTGAACTTTTTGGCTAAGATAATCTTTTTTACAGCTTGAACAAAAAGAGAAGACATCTGATTCCCTGGATGATCGAACTGGCTAGTATTAGAATGGAGGAATTCGGACATGTGTAAAATTTATTACATTGAACGACAGTTTGAATGTGAGGTAAGGTATATATCCTGGGCTTACAAGATTACAAGACTTGCTAATCATCGCCATGAAACATCAGTTTTCTGATACACAATCACTTAAGACTCAACAATCGTTTTGTGGTACAGAACAACAACACAACTACGTACATACTCTAATTCAAAGACGTGACACTGCTCGGATACATTCATGCATAGTCACCAGCCAGACTACACACTGCTCAATTACCGCCACGGCACTGGTAAATCTGCTTGCAGCCCCTGTTGGTGTACGGCCTCCCCTGGGCCGCGCACTGCCCGGGGCAAGCGGGCTTGTAAGGGTTCAGCGCCGAAGAACTGATACCGCCGGCGAGGATGCGTCGGTGCAGCTCCAGGTCCACCGTGAGCTCAGGCGCCACACCGTCCTCCAGCCTCGTCGACATCAGGCCGCCCAGCGACGCTGCGTCCCTGGACCAGGACCCCGGGCCGCCGCCGCCAGCCAACGCGGCCTTCATCCCGGCGGCGACGGGCCCGGCAACAGCGAGCACGACGCCGAGGAGCACAAGAAGAAATGCTTGCACCTTTCTGGTCCTCATGCTCACTCGCTAGCTCCTTCCTCTCTCAGGGGGTGGTGGTACGTACGCTCATTCAGTAAGAGCAGCTGCGCTCCTGTTTTTAAAATGGATCGGAGGTTTGGTATTGGGCACATCGCATGTATGCGTTTGTCGCAAGTTGTGAGCTTCGATTTCCGACAGCTTTTCGCTATAGTTGTGCGCAACTTAGCAACCCACTACGGATATGGAGCCAATCATGGAACCGACATAAATACCTTTTGGTACACTTTTTAGTTGCATGTTTCTCGACCTATTATTGCCCCCACGCACACAACCAGAGAGTTTGGCGAAATTGTATAACGTACAGCTCTATCATTTAAGTGGTATACTTCTAAAAGAGATCAACGTGTGAGTTTCTCGTGTCGGCAATTGATTATGTAGTATTGTTCATACGAACTAATATTACCAATCTTCATCGGTCAGTGATCGGATGCTTATACTAGTCTATAAAGAGGGAGATTAAATGCCAAACCAAGCATTATACAAACGGGCCCCAACAATATATGGGTATTGTGTGTTAAAAGCCCACTTAGGGTCCGTTTGTTAGAGGGCACGGTTGCATGAGATATATTGTCAACTCATTTGCACAAATAATAGGTTAGATAGATGTGACCTTCCAAGCCTGTTTTGTTGGACGGTTAAGCTTTGCACACCCTTCGACGTCTTAAAACCTGATAGTCGTTAAAATGGCAAGAACACACTAGTGTTTCCATTCACAAGTTCATAACTATTTTTTGTTGAAGTCTTCTCACGCTGCAAGATTTGGAAACCCACTCATTCCAGATGTTTCCCTGGCTGCAGTTCTTGTGTAGGCAACACAGCTTCAAAGGTGGTATATATTTTGGTGGACAATGCATTTGATTGTTTTGTTTTCTATGTTGAATATCCATGATTCTTGCTGCTCCTAGATTCGGAACAGTGTGAATGTTGGTTCTAACAGTTGAGTTAGAGAGATATATAGATATGGTAGATGCATCGATAGAAGAATTTGTGTGGCAACATACAAGAAGGTTTTATATATATTCTGTATCGTAGCTATTGGTCAAGCAATCCTTTCATTACAAAGGAGTGCAGTGTGTGTTTTCTATTTTTATTTTGGTTATGGTGTGTGAACAATTTTTGGTAGTTCTAAATAAGGCATCTACATCGCACAAGTACACATGAATCTAGGAGCATCATCACTGCGGCCCACATCCCTTAATGACGTGTTTAATCCGGGGACAAGGTGGGACGAGATGGAACCATCCCAGTTTTTCAGGACAGGTATAGCATCCCACCTTATGTTTTGTTGGTGGGACGAGACGGTCCTTGTTTTATGTTTGGTAGGGTGGAAACGGAAGAAATTAACGAGATAGTAGTTGTTTCCTATATTTTATATGTTTGGAACACATGCATTTTGTCGAACAGCTTTGGATGCGTAGCGAGCTTAGGAACAGGCTGCCCATGCATGCTGCAACATGGAGCCGGGTGGCAACGGTGTGGCAATAGAGTAGGGCAAAGCAGTGCGATGCCTTGATGCAGGACAAACATGGAGCACAACGGAGGTGGCAGCTGACACATGCTGATTGATTGAAGTGATGGGTAGCCACCATAGATGGATCCAGATGTGTCGTGTTGTAGAGCAGCTCCACTAGCATAGTCCCATTGAGCTCGTAGTAGTTGAGTTTTTCTTTCTTAGGAACTGTTGCAGGAAGGTGGTGGCTTTCGACGCCGCTATGGCAACCCGAACACCATCACCACACACGACGAGGCCACCACGTAATCTAGGTTGTGGGACCGCATCTATGCCTTTCGCTTCGCAGAAAAAGGGGAAGGAGACGAGGGTTGGGGAGGACGGTAGTGAGCAGTCTCCCCTCGTCACTTTTATATGGTAGACATATAGTGCTCAAAACATGTACCTCGAATTACATGCAAACAACCTTTTTCATTTGATGTTACTATGTGTGGTCATGCTTATGGACATGCAAAATTCAGTGGAAATTTCTGTATTTGTGTCCTCTGTTTTAAAGGTTCGATTTTTTATTAAATAATGGGCCACAAAAATGATTGACCAGAATTGTATCGGGCCAGCACAAAATCATAGGACATAAAAGCTAAAAATTGAAATGGGCCTCAAAAGCCGGCATGAAAATGGATGGGCCAGTAGAGAACCATTTAGCCAAAAGTGTGAATGGGTCAAATGAAGCAGGCTACCACGTCAAATCCATGTCATGCCACGTCATTTTTTGCTCAACAATTTAAGATGAAAACCAAGCGTAATAAGAAGTTATGATGATTTTTGAATTGTCATAAAAGTCTATGACATTTTGGTAAATCGTCACAAATTTATGAAGAAAATCTTAAATTTGTTACAGAAGGTAACTAGAAATAGTCAATCCATGACGAAGTTATTTTCATCATAAGTCCGTCATAAAAGATTCTTTATGACAAAATTGTTAGGTTTTGTGACGTAATTAAGTCGTAATAGAAGACTGTAATTGTTGAAGTGGAAGTTTCTAACTCAAACGTAATTTCATGGCCGGTTAAGCAATTCGCACCGTTGAAGTGGTTTTGTGATGTAATTTAGTCGTAATAGAAGACTGTAATTGTTGAAGTGGAAGTTTCTAACTTAAACTGGAAAGTCAATCAAAGAACACACCGTTGCTTCTTTTCACAAGTTCATAACTCTTTTTTGTTGAAGTCTTCTTGGGCTGCAAGATTTGGAAATCCACACATTCCAGTTGTTTCCCTCGCTGCAGTTCTTGTACTGTAGGCCACACAACTTGGTATATATTTTGGTGGAAAATACATTTGATTGTTTTGTTTTCAATATTGAATAACTATTATTCTTGGTGCTCTTAGATTCAGAACAGTGTAAATGTTGGTTTTAACAGTTGTGTTTGAGAAATATGGAGGTGCATTCGATAGAAGAATTTTTGACATCATTAAGAAGATCGTATGTATATTCTGAATGATGGCTATTAGCGAAGCAATCCTTGCATTACAACGGCGTGCATTGGTTTTATGTTATTTCTATTTAGTCATGGCATGTGCAGAATTTATGGTACTTCTAAAGAAGCTATATACCTAAATCTATTAGAATAATCTATGCGACCACTTCCTAATTAAGGATGTGTTTGGTCCAGGGACAAGGTGGGACGGGTTGGAATCATCACAGTTCTTATTAGGACAGATATACCATCCCACATCATTATGTTTCATTGGTAGGACGAGATGGTCCTTGCTTTTAGTTTGGTAGGAGCAATGGGGAAGGAACTAATGGGATGGACACTGTTTCCCATATTGTGTATGTTTGGAACACACACATTTTGTCGAATGCCTTCGATGCGTAGCTAGCCCACGAGCAAACTGCCCACAATGCATCATGGAGCTGGGTGGTAGCAGTTTGGCCATAGAGAAGGGAATGGTGGTGCGATCATGTTGGGATACGTGTGGAAATATAGTGATTGAATCCCTTGAAAATGTCTGGGATGTATCCCTTGAATCCCAGACTTACTTGATACGTGTGGAAATATAGTGATTGACCTTTATCTATCTCTTGGACCAACTAATTCATTAATACGCACAGCTGAAATCATGTTGGGATGAGAATAGGGAGATTTGTTCCATCAACACCGTCCTACAAGGCGAGAATGTCGAACTCCCGCAGAGGATTCTAGAGCAGTCATGCTTCTCGTGCCACTACCACCATATGTTGCCGACCGGGCAGCTGTCATAGAAGCAGTGGCTCCTCATCGAGAATGTGCAGCTCAGGGAGCTGTACCTACGCGCCAAGGCAACGCTCCTGAAGCTCAACAATGGGTCTCATTTGCACAAATAAAAGGTTGGATGGGTCCTTCCAAGTCTGTTTGTAGGATGATAGGACGGCCAAATTATTTGTGTGTTTAATTACAGGGCTGAGTGCAGATGTGATCTATCTTAATTCATGTATTGATTGTTAAAGATAAATTATTTATATATTAATGCATATCCATATTAATCCTATTCCAGTAATTACTAATTGTTGGTAATTTCTGTTTGAGCATCTTTCTAGTGCCAATTTTCTATGATTTGTGAGCAATGTTGAGCATAAACATCATGATTATCTTATATTATGTCCACCAACCACACCTTTTCATATGTAGCCTTGTCTCTTGAGATGTATTCTTGGATAAGGCTAAATGTGACATGATAGTGGACAGTAAAGTATTTGTACGCTTCATGACCACTGGACCAAGGAAAACCCAAAGGTATGAATTTATTGTGATTGTGCATGTGACCATATTGTGTGTGACTAACATTCTCATATAGACATTGATTATTTTCACATTGGATAGAGGAGTGTGCCAGCCTTTTCTCAATTAGATATCTCGATGATTAACTACCCTCAACAACTTTGGACATGAATTTGATGGAGTCACGGTGGAGGGCGGTCCATACTAAGTACATGCAAGAACCAAGCAAGTGTTGGCTTGGTGTAGATGTAGTAGGCTTTGACTCCATAGGAA